>OOFG01057968.1:2273-25389 GCA_900323295.1 Molva molva
GGGGCTGCTGATGTCCCGTTGGCCACCAGGGCAGGTTTCGCCACCGTCTCCCCAGCTGTAGAGTCCTGCAGCCTGGCCTCCGCCGCAGCCTCAGCCCCTGTCCCTGGAGCTTCGTGGCGCTCCCCGCTGGTTTTCAGCGCCTCCTCCATGGAGCCGGGGGCGCTGAAATGGGGCGCCATTGAGGAGCGGCGTTTCCTCTGCGAGCGGTCTGGGCTGAGGTTCCGGAGGGGGTCCTGCTCTGCGACACCCTGGCTCTCCTGGCCCTCCAGCTCCCTGCGGCGGATCTCAGCCTTCTGTTTGAGCTTGGCGAAGTAGCGCTGGTGGATCAGGTACTCGTTCATAAGGCCCACCTCCAGCACTCCGGAGCAGGACACGATGCCCTTAGTGTTGCTGGCCGAGGCCTGGTAAATAGCAGCGTCCTCCATCGTACAGCTGGAAGCACAACAAGCTTTCAGATCAGGTCATCAACCACAACAACAACAACAACAACAACAACTCCACATTGTCAGAGGGAAACGATAGCACTCTTTTATCCACAGAGTCGAATGTGATACAGGAAATGAGCAGATAAGAATTAGGCATCTTTCTCAATGATGCCTGCAGGTTAGGCTGTGGACATTGGTATCGAATCCAGTACGTTTCACCTGGGAGTCAACCACCCTAGCCACTAGACTATCCTGTAAATATTTCTAAATTAGCAAAAGAAATGGCTGAAAAAGACTAAGACATACTTGTAAATGTGCAGGGAATGATTTGGTCCATTGCGGAATATTTCATACTTGGGCAGTCCACAGTATCTATCTAACTGAACGTCATCTTTATACCAAATCACATCAGGGATAGGGTGACCTAAAATGCAAACAAACAAGGAAGTAGAAAATACAATTTATTTAACACAACAATGTATGCATCACAGTTGCTAATGATTTCTTGCATAGGTCGATTAACTAGTTTAGCTTATATTTTGTTCATACTGTATGGCTATACAGTAGTGGATTAAGTTAAGTATTCATGAAATAATAAACAATTCTCCTTAATCAACATTTAGGGTGCAAAACATGAGGGGGAACATTTTAAAGCAAGCTTTTCTAAAGCTATTGTGCATGTACGGTATATTTGTTTATGGTGTTGTTCTGCATGTACTTTTATGTATTTGTATGAATATTTCTACCCAGATCATGCTTTTACCTCTCACTTCACAGGTGAAGGTCACTTTGCATTCCTCGGACACAGCTCTGGACCTCAAGGTGAGCTCGAACGTTGGCTGGGTCTCCTCAGTTAACTGGGCCATCACACTGCACAGGGTGCTCCTGAAGAGGGTCATCACATGTAGCTGTATGGTTCTGCATCTTCTACCATTATCTCTCATGTATCAACCCATCAATCCATCAATCAATAACAATTTTGAATAGCTTTGATTTACATTGATCAAGAAGAACAAAAAAATTGCAATTATAACTTTTTTCAAATTTTAGTCCATGAGGTCAGATGTTCTATAATTCTAGTATTCACTTCAAAAATATCACAAAATATATAGACTACAGAATACACTTTCAGAAGTAAACACAAACCAATGTTATTCCATCCGCTTCGGTGCATGGTATTCATTCACAAACTTTCTCACTCATGCTGACAGTGAACGTGTGACGTATGATTGGAGAGATGCTGTACAATACCTTGCCGGCCTATACTGAGAATACCTGTGACTCGGGCAGCTAGGCAGAAAGGAAGCAAGTAGAAGCAGCCCATTAGGCATGTTAGCAAGGCATTACATCACACATACCAAGGGTTGCTTGTCACATGTCAGCAAAGCATTATCATATGGAGATATGAATGTGTCCCTTGATTGATTTCGTTTTTTACATTTTTAATTTAGAAATATTAATTGTTCCTTTATGTTATACTGTCGTTACTATCTTAAGTCTCGCAATAATCAGTACTGTCAAAAAAAATTATATAAATAATCAGATTTAGAATCAAAATAACTAAAGAATAACGATGGGGATTTTAGCAAAAAATGCACTTGTGTTGGCAATACATGGAAATGCAAGAATACACGTTAACTAATTGTGCTAGAAGAGGAGGAACCCAACCATCAGGAAAAGTCATTTTCTAAACGCCCCACAAACACATTACATTCTAGTGTAGTAATTACAGAGTGAAGAAAAGCCCTGTTAACATGGATGTACACACATTGTAAGGTCAGACATAATGCATTTCTTATTGAACCGTGCTAACTGGGGTCATCATGACACGAATAGTCATCAATAAAAGAACAATAATCGATTATGTCTTCCATGTGTGGAATAAGCACGGAAATTAACTCTGCTTGGATGTTAAATGAGGCTTTTCGACATTTAGTGCAGGTTCAGTGCACTGTGTAAGAATCCTCACACACTCCACTGCATGTTTACCATAATTAGGCAAACACAACGAGACACTGCCTCGATAAAGAGTTGCAGCCATGCAGGCCGTCACGCAATATGGTATTCATGTTTTTTTTTCCATCCACTTTCCGCATTGGGGAATGTGAGGAGCACCTTGTTGCTGTTTGACAAAAACAAAATCTAACAGCACATGGAACATCTATCTGACAGAAATACATTTAGCATTTTAAAGCATAAGGATTTCCAGCTGTTTTTCGAGAGAATAGCAGAGTTAAGTAACTGTGATTGCGTGCTTGCAATCAGCTTGAGGTTAAAAGCTCTGTTCACCACAAGGGAAGAAGCTCATGAATTTCTTGTCAATATTATCCTACACACAGCTGAGAGCCTCAATGTATGACATTGAGTGGTAGGGTGTGTACCTGCTCTCGGGCCTGACGTTAGAGAGGTAGCTCCGGCTGGCTGGCCGGCCGCTGACGTCATCCGCATTGTGGAGGCCTGTGCGGCCGTCTCCAGAATAGGACCGCTGCATCACCCTCCTGGAACTCATGCTTGCGGCCAGACCCGGTGTTTCAGCTCCGATTTAGGTTCACTCGCAACAATCTCACCCAAGAGACAGAGAGAGAGAGGCGCACTGTATAGTGTTGTCTTGTGGATGTGAGGTTAATTCCTTTGGAGGCGTTGGGTGCCTGATGGTTTGTATATTCTTGAAAAGACTGAAATAGAGGCTGAAAAAAAAGGAGGGAAAAGTTGAGTAGTTGATTAGTGAAATCGGTTAAAAGAAATGCAATAAATGAAAAAAAATCAGTACTCTGTTATTCCATGATCAAATAGATACAACTTAACAAATCTTTACAACAATATCACAAAATGTGCAAACTTTTTCCTGTTGTCTTGTTCTCTCAAACACAATAGAACATGAAACACAAGACAGAGGATGCTATGTCAAAAAGAAAAGAATAAGTCCCAGTTCCTTGGTCCCTACGACTCCTGCTTGCATTGTGTTCACTGTATTCTTCACAGGTTGGATCTCTCCGATTCACTCACCCTTCACATGTTCCTTTGTGTGCCTTGACAGATAGCCCACTGCCCTCACTCCAGGCTCTGCGATCTCCAATCAAACATGAGCATGCGTAGCCTGCCGGTTATTTATAGGAGGCCTGCAAATAGGCACAAGGCTACATCACACTTTCCAAAACTTGCCTTCTTGGGTCCATTTTTTTTAATCAAAAACAAAGTGTAGACTTTGGGAAGAAAAAACAAGTCTTTGTGAATAGTTGGGAAATTCAAGTCTTTTATCACCGGAGGAATCCACACCATCTTCTCAGATTTAGTAGTCCTTTTAATTGGGATGAGATGGAAAAAGGGTGTCGGTTTAACTACTAAGCTAACAACAATATCTTCATAAATGAATATTCTACATAAAATATAGCTGTGTATTGATAATTATAAAAAGGGTAAGGGTTAAATAAAAACAAAATTTGAGCCTGCCTGTCTGACTGCAAGAGTGTTTTATGTGAGCAGTAAAATCAATCCGGCTACCGTTATGCTATAACATACGCTCGGTGGACCTTCTCGTTTAGCTCTGAATACATGCAAACGATCAGGAAGTGGGGGCATAACATAGTCTATTTATATGGCATTAATGTTACCATGTGTGGGGTAATAGTGCATGCATTGTCCTGCTATTGACAATTACACTGGACCCCAGAGGAAAGTTGGTCAGAATAGAACTGCCTTATATAGACGGCTCAGACTGACTGTTTAGTAGCTGCACATACCCATATCCTTATAGGCATTACACATGGAGGACATGCATGTGTAAGCCATGCACACACTCACATGAACATAAATTGTGATTTATATAGTTGTTGTCGTCGTCGTCGTCAATGTTACTGTAGTAAGGTTTTAAAGACTTTCTACAAACCATTTTATTGATGTATTTGTGTATTCATTTTACAATTGAACCCAGTTCAATTTGAGCAGGCTATAAACGTGCCTTTTAGTAACTTTTTGTTGACATTGCATATTCATGTGATGTATTTTGGTCATATTAGGAGTAGTTTGTTTTGTTTCTTCCTGAACAGATAATAACAAGACCCTGCTGCTATCAGTTACAGTTTCCTGGCCCGAGGTGAGCATGAATCACAAAGTTCAAAGATGGCAATCCGAATTTCCTCTTGTGTTGCATCAGATAGTCGCTCATCAAATTACACACGCCTGTGTGCTTGCTGTGTGGCTATTTTAAATAACGTATTTTCATCATCCGTCACATTATTTGTCACGTGTTTGCTGAAATGACAACTATTCATTGTGACTCAACCTGTTTACGGAAAGTTTAGAGGCAGGTTAGTGGCAGTTGAGTGACTGGTAGTTTACAGGAGGCTGCCCCTGGTACGTCCCTGTCTGGCTCGACCGGTACAGCTCTTGCCAGGGTCAGGAGGTTCGTTTCCCATGCGCCCTCCCATCACTATGCTGTCTAAATTCATGATAAATGAAGGAAACGTAAAGCTATTTTGTATTTATGTTCATCCGGATAAAGGATGAAACATCATCTCTAAGAGCCTGAGTTAAGGGAGTGCCAAAAGGTTCCATCTGAAGTTTGAGAAAACAGTGACCGTTTATTTTTCCAATAAACAAAAACAATTATTTCACAATTTTTTCACAATTTCACAGTTTTGTCTGAAGATGGAGAAGAGAAAAAAATAAAAATGAGTTTTAATACTAAGGTGTTTCTGGATTCCAATCTTAGAGGATTGGAAGGAAGCCCTGAAAGTCCTGGACAGGGAATCACGACAGAATCATTGTGATATTTTAAAATAGTATATAAAGAAAAGTATAAAATATTCAGTTTTGACAACTCAATTTAGCGTTCCGGTGTCGGTCTAGTGCTTAAGATAATCCATAATGCTGCTCTTTCAATGTGGAATATCTTAGTTCAGCCTCGTACTGAGCCAATGAGCAAAACTTCAAGGTCTGCTTCACGGGGAGATTGTAGCGTCCATAAAAGAAGCTCTGCCTTTGGACAATCTGCCATTTCTTTTAGAACTAGGGTAGGCAATTTGGAGAAACCAGTAAGAAATATTTTGAAAGTATCAAACCAAAGGGACCTGCCAAGGGACTGCAGCTGGAAATGAGTTAGTAGCTAATTCAGGTAAAATGTATCTCATCTCGTTGTGCGAGAGTGCTTTTGTATATGGTCCCTGGAATGTTATGAATGGCCCTTCATAACATTGAGCAGGCCTACATCACCATGTATGGACTCACGCTATTATGACTGAACTGAACACAAATTTGAGGAAAACAATTTGAAAACACACAATACATTTGTAAAGTTTTGCAACTAACCACAACTTATGTAGATGTAGTCTTATGTGTATACAGACTTGGTTTAGTCCATAGTGCCCTCTCTTTAGCTGTGTGAACCGTCTGACAGACGGCCAGTTGAACAAGTGCCACCGGCTGCTGGCTGTCTTCACAGGGACTATGTTAACCCTGGGGCCCTGGGCCCATTAGGGACTGGATTCTTCCAGGGGTGCTGAGGGACATCCAAGCCCAACGACAACTCAGGGGCGTTCTGTAAAGCGCCCCTGTACAATTATTAATTTGTATATATTTTTTTAACATTTACCAATTTCAATATGTACTGTAACTAAACTATTGTAACTAAACATGACAGTGAGTGTGAATGAGTTTGCTGGAGAACTAGACTGTGTTCTCAATCTTGTTTTCCAATGGGCTCTATTCAGCTCTGTGAAGCGCCTCCAGTCCCTGTCTAAGGCTGGCAGATTTAGTGGGGCAACAAACTTTAACTGAGGCTACATTACCTTTAATGAAGAGGTTATGAATATTATTTTTAACCTGTGCATATCATGTGTATGTGTATAGGAGGTCAAGATTTTACTTACAACATATAAAAAATGCTATATATAAGCACTTAAAATACCATAGAATACTATACTATAATCAGCCAGGATGTGTAACGTGTGTCTCTTGGGAAATGTTAAACTATGTTGAAAATAGGGATAGAAAATGGATTAGGTTATTTAAATAGTTCAACAAGAAAAATAATCACCAATCGAAATCCCTCATATTTAAATCCTGACAAACTCGATGGGAGTATCAAATAAAAAGATACATTCCGTTCGAAAGTGAATCTGTATCTGTAATGATGAGTCTATTTAGCCGATGTCTGTGACACACAGACAGCTGTTTACAGCAGAGAATGCGCACAGCCAATAACTACAGTCTATTTCCCAGTCATTTCATTGGTCATTCATCACACAGTGATTGGAGCCACCTGTGTTGCCAGGCCAGATACATACGCACACAAAATCACACATGCGCACAAACACGCACACACACACACACACACACACACACACACACACACACACAGGCAGACAGACAGAAACACACACTCAGGCAGAAAGGCACAAAATCACACATGCGCACAAACACACACACACACACACGCATGTCCCCTCATAATAAGTGTGAGCATATGCCCATTTTCTGCACGGTTTAACTTTTCATGCCTTCTTTGTTGACCAACAGGTGCTGTGGGACTTTACAATAGGGGCCAACATGTTAGCCTGTGACTGCAGTGCCGCTGAAAGAGCTGCTGTCTCCCCTGCCTGACGCTGTGGAGGGCTGAGGAGGTGACGCATAGAGCTGGAGACAATGTAGGAGAACAAATCCCTGGTGCGCGGGGTCGGCGTCTCCTCCTTAGTGGTGTGCTGGAGCAGGGCCGTGTTGACCAGGCTTCAGGTGTGTGTCCCGACCTTTAAAAGTGGCCCAGTGTATCTTAAAGGGCAGCGTGTGAGGACAGGATGTGGGATACTAAGTCATGCACCTGCATGTGTTCTGTTAGGTGAAGAGTATTTGCCTTGCCCCCAACGAATATTACACTTATCTCATTTAGCGCCATTATTTACACTGTAATGGCCTCTGCATATAAATGAGAGGAGAAGCTGAGGCGTTCGTCTGAACTTGATCAGCAACACATTTTAATATCTACTCATTTTGTACCCCCAGTATCCCCGGTTGGGAATCACTGCCCTAACATGTGTCCCAGTGTGTCCGTGCCCCAGTATCAGAGCACATAATAGAAATAGTGACGAGGTTATTCGTGTATGTGTGCTGCCTGCACGGAGAATTATCCACAGGCATAAATCAACCGTATATATAACCGCTCAAAGTGTTCCTACCCAGCTGGCACGGGACCCCAGAGCGCTGAGGTGTGGAAAGGGAGGCGGTCACTCGGTTGCAGGACAGACAGACGGACGATTTAAAAGGCTGTGTGGACGGAACATGGGTACGGGGAACCAAGCCAGGTTTTAAAAGACCCTAGACCTGCCAGGCCTTGTCAGGACTCTGGCCAGTAGATCATTTGATACACCTCCCACCTGAGACAGATAAGTATTATGGGATGTTGGTAGTGCGGCAACCCTGGGTTTGTTCCTATGGTCTCTCTTTTGCCTCTCTCTCAAAAACAATCTCTCTCAAAAGTGAGCCAGTGTTCACTTCACATACACACACACACACACACACACACACACACACACACACATACACATACAAACATACACATACAAACAAGTGCATACAAACAAGCGCACACATCCACACATACACACACACACACAGACACACACACACACACACACACACACACACACACACACACACACACACACACACACACACACACACACACACACACACACACACACACACACACACGTTGGCAGGGTGGATGGTGTTGATGTTTGGGGGTCTCTGTGGAAACCCTGCTTGGCTTTGTAAGGCCGCTGTGGAGGTTGTGACATCATCGCTGGGGTATTCACACCACGTTCAGGGCCAAGGAAGCGCATGCCAGAAGACACCTGACCTCCCAGGACAGCTGGGGCCCACATCTCTCTGTGTGTTAGTCTCCCAAACACACACACATACACAGACACACAGTCTAACACGTCATCGCAGAGTCATTACCATATGGAACGCTACATATTCATACGACCTCCCAACGCATAATGGCCGTTAGTCTGGAGTTCTCGTGTTACGGCTAATAGGGCTGAATTTAGTTTGCGTGCAGACTACTGATCTGCCATTAAGCAGAAGGAAGACTTGATCAATTCAGGCTTGTTTTCTATTCTGCCAAAATGTTTCACATTTAAACAGAGTGTGGGGGAATTTTAAAGATAGATACACCGTGTAATGTGTTGCGATTAAGACTAGGCCTGCCTACTGGAGATGAAATCTTAAATGTTTCATATTTTCTAGCCGAGAAGAGTGGTCAAAACTCTGCATCGGCCTATTAGAAAACTTCTCTATAACTGGTGTATCCTTAAATCTTTGGTTGTGCTTTTAATGAGTGTCCTGACCCGTTGTCTCTTATTAGATGAGACAAAGTGATAAACTGGGTGTCTTGCACATCGTCGACAATAGAAGTTAGATGGAAAAAGATGAATAACCTCATAAAATATAATAAAAACATAAACATGTTTCCCTTGTAATACAAAGTAAGAATGATTGGCTAGAATTAGAGCTATGTAGCATTATTATCTTCAAACATATTAAAAAATATTGAAACATTAGCATTCTTTGTGAATCCTAGAGTGCCCTCTAGAGACAATGGTGGGATTGGTTTAATCCCACCACTGGATCTCAGCCCGAGTGGTGAGCTACTTTGAACTGCAGGACTCATATAGCATTATCAACATTATGCCATGGCAGCTGACAATTGGTACGCACACTTATGACACCATTCTGTTTCCAATACAATTTTCTTTTTATTCAAAATGAGAAAAGTAGTAAAGTACAGTATTGTGAGGTAGATACAGGATGGTTGACAAATATTATGCCTGAAACTAATCATCTTTTGTCATTCACAAGAAAAGTTGTGGAAGCCACATAAAAATTATTCTGTTTTAATAATGTGTTACTATAACAGTTAATTAAAAAGTAGACAATTAAAAACAGAGCAGATACAGGATTGTCATATTATTTCTTCTTATTATTCTTCAGCATGTCCAAGACAGACGGTGCCTTGCGTTTCGCACCTACAACAAAAACAAACAAAGCTGTATAAATGATTTCAAACGGATTTTAAAAATAGACTTAATATAACCAGATAGGCACAGTCTTTATATTTACCTTTCTTTGGTTGTGGTGATTCAGAGACTCCCTGAGATCTCTTCGCATACGATGTTTTCATACGCTGGATGTTCTTTTTGCTAATTACTTCATGCTCTACTATTGGAGAGGGGTAGTCTTTACCCACAATGCACCCTGCCGCCTTCTGAACACTAAGGGGTGCCTTCCATGGTTCGTATATGTACTCAACAGGGAACTTCTTCAACACCGGCAGATATTTCCTAAAGAATATTATTCAGTTTATGATGAACACATTCTAAAAATGTTTTTAAATCTATAGATATCATCTTTAATTAATGAGCATCAAGATCTTACTTGATGTAGTCTCCGTGTTTATCAGTCTTCTTTCCAAAAGCGACGGGGGAGTAGACCCTGAAGTACTGGTGGAACAAGGCGCTGGCCGACAGCCACAGCCAGTTCCCAGCGTTCAGAGCCCAGTCTCCGTCCAACAGTAGCTCCTCGAACACCTGGGGAAGAATGGCATTATTCATGATAACTTACAATAAATGTCCATGATACTCACAATAAATACCCAGCATAGTGTATATGACTGTATATAATATACAGGATAATGTACGATCAATATCTATATAACGTTCAATAATTATCAAGCATAACGAATGATAAATACCTAGCAGAACGTACGATACATGTCCACCATAACGTACAATAAATACAGAGCATAGTGTACGATAAAAATCTAGCATACCCTACGATAAATATCCAGGATAACGTCAGATAAATATCCAGGATAACGTCAGATAAATATCCAGGATAACGTCAGATAAATATCCAGGATAACGTAAGATAAATATCCAGGATAACGTACAATGAAAATTCCAGATAACATATGATAATTGTCCAGTAGAACATACGTTAAATATCTAGCATAACGCACAATAATGATCCACTATAACGTATAATCACAATTTAGCATAATGTACGATAAATGCCCAAGATAACACACGATAAATACCCAGCATAGCGTATGATAACTATGCAGGATAACGTACAAAAAGGCATTGGGCATATGCTAACTCATAAGAAGGAGATGCAAGCAAACGGACACGCATATATAAATACACACACTTCTGATGTGGAATCAACGTCAAACCAGGAGGCAAAATAGGGGTTCCTTTAATAAGGATGTACACACCTTCTGGCCCTCCTCCCAGCTGATCCAGAGGTCTCCCCTGGTGAGGAAACAGGCCACGGCGTGCCGCGCCAGGTGGTGGATCCAGCCCTCCCTCCGCAGCTGGGTCATGATGGCGTCGATGAAGGGGAAGCCAGTACGAGCCTTCAGAGAGAGACAAAGACCAAGACAGAGAAAGAGAGCGAAAAGGACGAGGGGCTGGTTACAGGGATCCAAAATGTTTACAACTTGATTCAATTTGGAATTTAATTACATATAGGATTACCGGTTTGTCTCTTGAGACACCATTAAGCTTTAATTAGAAAAACACAAAGAGAAAACTTATTTTACTCCAAAAACACAATGTTTCCTAGCCAACTGCTGAGAAACCACTGAAATCGTCATCTGCTTTCCAAAATGTTGAACCATAAACATAACATCTCATGACTATACATTTTCCTGGAGACCTGAAAATGGCAGTAAGTATGCACTCCATATGTTGGTTACCAAGGTAGCGACTGGTTTCTGTTTTTTGGTTCCCCTGTACCCTACCTCTCTCCAGGCGGCCAGATACTCTGGGTTGGAGTCCCAGTCTATCTGGGTGCACACTGGGTTGTCCAGCATGCGGTCGAAGTTGGGGACCCCCACGCTGGCTGTGTAGTAGAACTCTCTCCACAGCAGCTGGCCGTGCAGGGACACGGGCGGGGCTGAATGCTTCTTCTGCAGGAGACAAGCAGATGCCCCAATGTTAGTGTGTATTCAGATACTATAAGGAATAGAAAAATATTATGGTTTTCCTATTGCATTTTGATGGCGTTTCTCCCATTTTAATGCTATATTATATTCAAGCATTACAGTTATGTATGTTGTTATGTATGAAGTACAAGCATTTTATTATGTTCTATATGCACTATTGTTGTGATGTTGGCATAATATTGTTGTGTTTTTTGGCATGCTCTGACTCATAAGTTACTCTTGGGAGAGGTACAATAACCAAACCAACCCATGCTTTGGACTTTTGAATGTAATGAATTCATGTAAATGTGTCTGAAACATCGTGAGGTAACTAAACCACTCGCCCCTTGGTAGACGTCAGACAGTCTCCACCAGAATGTGCGTGCAGACAGGCACCCAAAGGTGACGTAGGGGCTGAGGACGGTGGTGCTGGGGCTCAGCGAGTTGGGAGCGGTCTGAGGCTTCTCGAAGCTACACACCCACTCCTGGAAGACAAGCATGATCTTATGACGTTAAACCACATTGGACAACATCAAGATCTTATGACGTTAAACCACATTGGACAACATCATGATCTTATGACGTTAAACCACATTGGACAACAGGGAGAACATCTGCCTTTCATATGTTTGGTTGTGTGTATTTATTACTTGTGTGGATATCGTTTGTTCTGCTCCATTGTATTTACAGTGTTGATGTCGTTTCATGTAAAACCGACTCTCCATGGACAGGAAACTTTAGAACTCATTCTAGGAATATTTTGAAATACTTTGCCTGGTCCAATAGTTTTGATTTATTCTACATGGTTATCAATCTTAACTTAATATTCATCATATTTACAACGGTGTTTCCATAACAAGTGTGGCCCTTGCACCAGTAGGGGGTGCCATCGTACTTAACGGATTTGACCATTTAGTTATTTTAAACACATTTTATCTAAAGCGACTAAATACAAGGCAGTTAATGAGCAGGTAGGGGTTCAGGCAGTCATCAGACATTGGGGGATTGGACCCAGTACCTCTCAACTGGGAGTGGAACCCCCTAGCCACTATACTATCCTGTTCCGAGCAAAAAAGCAAAAAATCTTTTGAAAAACCTGGAATAGCTAAATTAAACCCCCATGGTTAGAGAGACCCCATCGTTCCCCATCGTACCGTTCTCTGCATGTTTTCCTCCAGCCTCCTCAGAGCCTCCACCTCTCCCCCAGGAAACAGTGCCTCCTGCAGGCAGGACAGGTCATGTCCCAGCTCCTCCAGGGAGGGCAGCCCATACTGCTGCTCATCGTGGCTCTCCAGACACAGTGTTTTCACATCTGAGGTAGACAAGCGTTCTATAGGTTAGACTGTTTTTCCTAGTTTCAACTCCCAGTATGGCAACCCACGTTTCCATAATTTCCTGTATGGGTCTTCCTACCTAAATAAAGTACCTATTTTATGACTAAAAAAGGACTGCTACTGATATTACTGATGAATACCTGCGGTCTTCAAGAATGTCTGTGTGTATGTAGTGTGTTTAATAGGCCCCAGCCCATGGTATTAAGCTTTCTTCACCGCCGTTTAAATTGAAAATATGTGGGAAGTAAATTGAAAGACTTGCCATGTACCATACCCATAACGGAAAAAATGTTGTGTCTTACATAATGCAATATGAATTATTCCTATACATTCATGTTGTGAGTCCATTCAACTTGACTCCCAGTATCTATGTAATAGAGTTTCCTGATTTGTTACCCTTCATGTCTTGGACAGTTGGAGCAGGTATTGGTCTCTTGGGGGGGCCCAGGGTCTTCAGAACAGTCTGGAAACGAACGAAGGTCAGGGGGGCCTTCCCGTTGTTCTCCTCGATGATCCTAACACACACACGCACACGCACACACACACACACACACACACACACACACAGGTTTAACCTTCTTGAAACTACCTGAAAGCACAACTGGACATCAGAAATGTCTGACATTAAATCGAAACATTAATCTCATCAACATTCAACCAGATAAAAACCTGATCAGAACAGAATGGTGTAAAGCAGAGTTCACTTTTTGCTAACTACATCAATTATCAATCAAATGAAACGCATCGGGCTCTTCATGCAAGGCTTCAGTACAAAGTGCTTAGCGAGGGAATGAGAACAACAACTAACATTAGGTTTAAACTACAGGTGAAAAACAAAATCTGTTCCTCTGTCCTACTGTTCCACAGATCAGGACCACAGAGACACTGCATCTCTGGACTAGATACTGGGAAGAGGTCCAGTGGGTGACTGACCGGTCGATGTCATGCAGCGTGTGGGAGATCTTGTAGACGACCTCCACGCCGTGCTCCTCGGCCAGCTCGGACACCTTCCGGTCCCTGCTGCGGCTGTAGGGCTCTGTATCGTACTCATAGGTCATCCGCGACACGCCCCACTCCCGGAACAGCTGGGGGAGGACGTCCTGCGGTTTGCCCCTCACCACAAACAGCCTGGAAGGGAAACATAACGTTCCTATTATGACTGGGATTCTGACGGTTGAGCATGACTGTGCCCAGAGGTGGACCATTCCTGCCTAAAAGGTTATGACAATGAAAGCCCTGATAACATCGCATACGGTTGTCACTGATAAGTGGAATTATATGGTTATGTGAAGCAAAAACTTCACAGGACAAGGACGGTTCTTTGGTGGCAAGCATTGCAAAGCACTCAAAGCATTGCATTTTTATTTTAAAGTCTTAATGTATGCTGTCAATTATTGTAAATTCTCCAGACACAATATTTCCCCTTAATACCTAGTACAGAGCTACTCAAGTACATGTTATTATGTAGTGTGTATAATGTAGGTGTGTATATTATGAAGTTATTCTAATGTTAACTGTGATTTTTCATCTGACAGAAAGAGCTAAACTGTGTTCCTAGTTGTGATGCATGTTTTTCACATCTTTTTCTAGCAGGACACTGGCCACACACTGTGGTCATTAGCTATATTCAGTAGGCATACCCTTTCTGTATCTGGTGCCCGTTATAAACGATCAAGTATTTTTACATTTTAACCCGCACCTACCTCACCTACCTCAAGTTGAGTTTCCTCAGACTGCCGTCGAGGTCCTGGAGTGCTCCCATGAGGAACCTCCAGGGGTTGACCCCCATGGTGTCCTTGTTGTGGATGCAGGGGTCCAGGATGAACAGAGGATACATCTCCTGACATCCTCTCAGAGCCGACATCAGGGCGGGGTTGTCGTGCAGACGGAGTCCCTTACGGAACCAGTGGATGCATACATGCGCCATCCCAGCTGTGAACACGCAATGTAAATATTAGTAAAGCAAATTAACATAAAGTTACACTTCAATGTAATGTTATAGCAACCTGTGGGTTGTATAAAAACACTAAATTATCTTCAAAGTTGTATCTTAGAATGTGCTGTATTGTAATATCAACCAGTAATTTATAATACACGATAAAACGAGTGTGACACTGGTTTAAACCATCTCGGTTAAAATATTAATTAAACTCAGAAGGCACAGCACATGCCCATTCACGATGCAATAACTGTATAAAGTAACACATAGACGACATATGTTAGCGATATCTGCGTGACTGTTAACAATAACTTACCCGAAAAGGTTGCACAAAATATCAAAGGCGTTACGACAACACGTTTCACTGAGTTGTATAAACACTGTTCTGCAACCCCCTACTTCTACGTTACAAAACGCGTAAACTTGCAATCGCTATCAGCCAATAAGAGGGAAAAACAGACAGAACCTAGCCTAACGATTGGCTGGAATCACAAATGTCACGCCCACTCATGGGTTCTCCGTTTAAACATGGATGTTTCAGCGCTTTGCCACCAGAGGTCGACAGTGTTCGAGATGGTTGATAACTGTTAATAATATGACGCAAACAAAGCCGTAAAATAAAACCATAGTGAGATTATTTGTACCCATTCGAATCAAGCACGCATAAAACAGTCGATATGTTATTGAAAAAAACGCAAACAGGAACCGAACCAGACAAATGTTTAGTATATGAATTACTATTGAGCAGACCTGAACCCAGAGCCCATCGTAGCTCGCCGTGATCGTATAGTGGTTAGTACTCTGCGTTGTGGCCGCAGCAACCCCGGTTCGAATCCGGGTCACGGCATTGAATCACAATGTCACGGCAGATGGGTTCCCTTTTTCCAATTCAATTTTTGGTTATACTATTGTAAGGTGGAAATATATACGAAATAATTTATATCGTTTTCTGATTGTCGAATCTACTGTATTAATAGGGAGTAGGCCTATGCCATTTGCAGATTTAAACGGAACGTTATTTTTCGGAGAAGTAGGCCTATCTGGTTCAGTTTACGGGGTATGCCTATTTGTCCGAATAAAGCGATGATCTGGTGGCGCAACGATATTTGTTATTTTAAGCATTTTTAAAAGAAAAGTAAAGTGGGACCCGTAACAAATACAATACAGTTAGACGCCACCAGAGAGAGCTATTTCACAACGAAACGAGTCGTCAGTAGCCTCCCACGAAGTTGGGTACATTTCACTAAACGCATGGTTTCTCATCTGCTTAACTTGTTTCAGGTGGAAATGTCCGGTTTGGTTTGCCAATAACGTTGAACACACTGCTCATCTACAGCAAGCTTCCATGCAGAGGCCTAGATCCGATGAATTAATTTGAAGGAATTCAGTGAAATTGCTTTTTTAGGATCCAGCACACGACTCCACCCCCAAACGTAGGCCTAATTAGCAGAATTCCAAATAAGCAGCACTTTAATTAATTAACAAAAGCTTCATAGCATGACGGACATTACATCACACCCCGCCAGGTGACGACGATACGAGGGATTTCCAACATGTGGGCGACGGACTAAATGATGGCGTGAGAGATTCTCTCTGCGTTTCGCATGCCGTTGGACAACACGTACGCCACTCACGGTGCACTCCGCCCAGACGGTCCTGCTGCCGCGAGGGGCTTTCGGTGAGAAGGCTGCAATAAATGTCTGACGATTCCAACAGTTTGGACCGACCAGGCAACAGTGTGTATTCATTCTCACGGAGTAGGGACACGCGCTGTGTGTGTGAGAGAGCCCTTGACTGACTGTGTTTGTGTGTGTTTGTGTGTGTGTCACTGTGTGTATGTGTGTGCGTGCGTGTGTGTATGTGTGAGAGAGCCCCGCACTTGTATGGAACGATGCACAGCCAGCACCGCCGCGCACGTCTGTCATTTCTCGGCATGTGTTGGATAAAAAAGAAACAAGGGCGCCGCTAACGTGAACGAGTACAACTTATTGATGTTGTGTGCCCTTCTGTCTGCTTGGCTCCGTGCACGACCAGAACCGAGGAGATGCTGAGCCGTCTGATGAGTGGCAGCATCCGGAGTCTAGACAGGGAATATGACTGCACGGTGAGACTGCTGGACGACTCGGAGTACACCTGCACCATACAGGTCAGTGCCAGACATGTCTTCAACTAGGGAAGCAGACAGGTGCGACGATGTGAAGGGAACACGGCATTCATGCACGACTTCTCTTGAATACCATGCATATGTGGTTTTAATTGATCTATGAGGTCGACTTCGACTTCATGAATGAAGATTTGAGCTTTTAGTTTCCACTAAGCTGCTCACTGCGTGCGATGCTGCTGGGGCTGTTGTTTGTGATTCAGCCTCCGTCATTTTGGACCTACTAGACCGGAGCTTGCTGTCGTCACACATTACCTGTGTGGAGATCACGTGGTCGCATGTCGTGGTCTCTCCCGCTCCGCCACCTGCATTGCGTAGCGAACGTGAGGAGGTTGATGGGCGATGCTTTGTATTCCGCGGAGGTGACCAGTCTGCGTCACCTGTCTCCATACGATTGGGTTATGTTTTGTTTGTGCGTAGACTATGCTTTCGTAAATGTAATGTAGAAGATATTGAAGAAGTAATTTCAGCCCGTGTCGGTTCGGTCATGAATTTTGGGTCTGTTTCTTGTTTTACTGGTGTAACGGAATGTTGCTACATGTTCACAGCCCTGTCCATTCTTTATTTCTGTCTTTCTGTCTTCTGTCTTCTTCTTCTTCTTCTTTCTTTCTTTCCTTAAAAAATATGTATTTCAACAGTGCTTCAATGGTATTTACATAAGCAAGAGAGACAATGCAATGGTTGTTAATTTCAAGTAGAATTGAATGTGTGTCTGGTGTGTGTGTGTGTGTGTGTGTGTGTGTGTGTGTGTGTGTGTGTGTGTGTGTGTGTGTGTGTGTGTGTGTGTGTGTGTGTGTGTGTGTGTGTGTGTGTGCACTTGTGTGTCTAACACACAAGTCACGTTCTTTCCTGCGTTTTTTTAACATGATTTTTTTTCCCTCCCCATCTCTTTTCTGTTGGTCTGTCCGTCTGTATGTTGACCCCCATCTGTTCGTCTGTCTCTGGATCTATCTGTCTGTCTGTCTGTGTGTATGTCTGTCTGTCCATCTGTGTGTATGTCTGTCTGTCCATCTGTGTGTATGTCTGTCTGTCCATCTGTGTGTATTTCTGTCTGTCCATCTGTCCATGTCAATCTGTCTATCTGTCTGTCTATCTGTGTCGGAGGGTCTGTCTGTTGATGTGTCTGTCTGTCCATCTATCTGTGGCTCCCTCTGTCTGT
The DNA here is from genome assembly GCA_900323295.1 of Molva molva. Classification (NCBI taxonomy): domain Eukaryota; kingdom Metazoa; phylum Chordata; class Actinopteri; order Gadiformes; family Lotidae; genus Molva; species Molva molva. The sequence continues at coordinate 20,276 of OOFG01057968.1, forward strand.
CGGTCTGTCCATCTGTCTGTTGGTCTGTGGGTGTGTCTGTCTGTCTGTTGGTCTGTCGGTGTGTCTGTCTGTCTGTTGGTCTGTCCGTCTGTCTGTTGGTCTGTGGGTGTGTCTGTCTGTCTGTTGGTCTGTCGGTGTGTCTGTCTGTCTGTTGGTCTGTCCGTCTGTCTTGTCCCAGTGGGTCGTCTGGTGTGATCAGGGAAGCTTCCAGAAGCTGAGGGGAGCAGAGGCCACAGATGGAAGACACCTGAACGCCAGAAGAGAAGACTCAAGGAGCTCAAAAAGAGGCTTCAAAAGACGAGCGAGAGAAAGAGAAGGAAACAAGAACAGAAATAAAAGTAGATATCGAAGCGGCACCAAAATATTTGCACTTTCGCCTTCCATTGTATTACTTTTTTTTCTTACCTTTTTTTTTCAACACTCGTTGTGAGGCTAATTTTACTTTTGTACGTAAATAACTAGCCTGGATGATAAGACGTGCGGATTATGTAGGGCATTTGAAACAAGAAGGATTTACAATGTGTTTTTTTCTGTTATCGCTCGTCTCTAGTCTGTGGGATAACAGTTTGAATAACGCCAACAGGTAATAATATTAAACTTGGGATGTTAACCAGCAACGACCCTTACCTTAAAAAAAGATGGAAAAATAAAGATTGGAGGTGATCATGCCAATCAGAAAAAACCTGCATTAGCCTGTTTCACCAGAAGTGGCGCTATTGCTAATGTTTGGTTTCAGCGTTGGGTTAGCTTTCTAGCATAGCTGTGTAGCATTTACAGACCATTAAAAAAGAACTGTCATAGTGAGTCTAAACCAGATGTTCTTAGACACAGAGAACCACAGTCTAAAGCCCTTTGTCTTTTGATCACAACTCTAAAAAACAACTGTTTTAATCAGGATGGGAGACCTATTCTTCTTAAACCGAGTTCTGTAAGCAGAAAGAAATGAAATCAACCCAACCCCAGAAACTTTAAAAGATACTCAAATACATGAATACATGAAAATTTGTACTAAACAAAACTGCGGGACTGAAACGCGAGCATGCAGTAGCCGATATCGAAACTTGATAATAATACAACATTAATGCAACTATTTAATAAACACAGAAGAAAAATCAGAGGCAGAACTGGTTGAAAACACTGCCTCATCTTTCAATTTATCAGATATCAACAGTTTCCCTGAGTCATTCCCAACTTTCCACATTTAGCATGTTCATGGTTTGGCTAGTGGCATTAGGTTCAGCACCACGGACCGCCAAACACAAAACACTTGACCTTTCCCCAGAGACGTAGCAGAATATATGTTATGCCTATAAACATGCTCTTCCAACAGCTGGCCTCAATTCAGTTCACTAGAAAGTTATTGGAGCCACCTGATGCAATACTGGCGGATCGCAGCTTTCATTTTGTCGAAATTGGGGATGTTAAAAAACGGGAATACTATATGATTCATTTTTTATTCCTTTTTTTTAAAGATTTGTTCACATTTGGAAATGATTCCCTTTTGTAAATGCGAAAGACATGAGCTTGTTGCGTGTGTTTTGTTTTTTTCATGTTTGTGAGCGTTTGTTTTTGCGTACAACTTGGCCAGTCCCTTAAGAGTCTTCCCGTTGTAAATATGTAAAAAAATATATTTTTTGTTTGTTTTTCATGTATTTCACAGGTGGGGGCTTAGGGTTTGTTTACCTTGCAAAACAGTGCTGTCTGATCCTCCCTGTCGCTTATCATAGAGAAACAGTGGACGTCTGTAGTAATCCCGTTGTGTCAAACTTTATGCTATATAGGCTAACGTTTGACTTATCTACAGCACTAGAAACTGAAGCCGTGGAATTCTGTGTGTTATCAAGCTATTGCTAACCCTAGCCTTCAGGAACTGAATTGGACTCTACCTAAAGTCATTTAACAAAAAAATGGTGTGGCTCGGAGAGTAGTCCTTAGTTGAGAGAAGTCTCCATCTCTCACGTCTTTCCCTCCAAAACACTGGGCTTGTGTTTGAGTACCATTGAAGTGTTTCCAGACCGTCCAGGAATAACCATCAACAGACCAGATTGGTGAACAAGCTACCCGGCCAGTAATCACTATTAATCAGCCCACAGGGACCTTTAGTGAGACGGATGGGAGGGGAGGGGGGGAAGGGAATTTAAATGTAATTGCCTCAGACCGCCATGATATCTCAACAGGCTTATGACCGACCCTGCAAAATAATGTAAATGTTTAAAGTTTTTAGACTGGGGGATGTGAAACCTGACATTTATGTAGTCATGTTAAAATCGGATAGTTACTTTTTCTCCCTGTATAAAGTTTATGTTGTATTAGAACAAATTATCAATATTCATGTCGGTTATAATGTACATTTTGTAGTTGGACGTTTAGCGGTTTGGGAACTGATTTTGAAGGGCCAGGTCCACTAGCCCCACCTGGTGGTAAAGATGGGTTACTGCTTTTAAAAATATATGAAACACGTTTATTCAGCACCTTGTAAGCCAGATACGCTGTAACAAACAGAGTTACGCCCATGATATGCTTTCAAACGAGCCAACTGACTTCCATCAAATGAAAATAAATGTTTTTAATGAAGTTCTTTTTGTTTTGTCTTTTTTTTTGTCCCCGAATTGTCTGGTACATAGGCTCCGATTCTGTGGGTGCTTCCGGGCCCCAGCTAGCCTGGAAAGCATCCTGATCTCGTGACCCCACATTTTGTCTCGCTACACAAATCAGTCTGGACCTCCTTCAGCCCGCATGGATCTCAGTGGGCGGGAGTACTGTGCTTTGACAGACAAACTCCTTCAGCCAATCAGCGTAACAATCCAGTCGGAACAACGGCTAAAAACTCTGCTAGTGCAACCTGTTGTTCTTGTTTAATAGTTGTCTGAGTCTATTTCTTCAATAACTGCACTTATGGCCGTGTTTACTCTACTAATCTTAACGTTAGTTTGTTGTTTGTGCGCAGCGAACATTCGGGGCCGATTCCCATTGTATCGACAGCAAGCTCCACTTTCACTGAGTGGCATAGCCCACAGTGCAAAACAAGTCGTTCCACCCACTCAAAAGTCATAGCTTTGATGTGATTGGCTAACGTTAGACGTCCTTGAAAGCGATGTCAGGTTGACCGCTAATGTGTAGAGCAAGGCTGGCTGGTTACTGCATGCGCTTGTATGCTTTGTGTATGTTTCGCGTGTGTCAAGATATGATAACTTCTTCGGCTTGTTAAACGGCCCGGCCTATACTGTTACGTTGCGTTCCCTATGGGGGAACTGCAGCACTAAAGGTGATTGTGTACTTGGCCTATGATTAGTGTTCATCTGAGCCTTTTTACTTAACAATTTCGGTGGCATTGATTATTGCTTTCCGTGCATTTCATGATGTGTCTTTTGAACTCCAATCCCTGTAAATTGTTTGTGTTTGTTTGTCGGTCACTGTTCATTTCCTATGGTGCTGAAATGTGTGCGTTTGACTACATCGGTATAGCAACAGGTCATGTGGGCTATAATTATTGCAGATTTACCTGGGGGTGAGCACCTCTGGTAACTGTGTGTGTGTGTCTGTGTGTGTGTGTGTGTGTGTGATTGTGTGTGTGTGTCTGTGTGTGTGTGTGTATGCAGATGGGTGTGTCGTGCACCTGACGGACAGGCAAACCTTTGTGTGTGTGTTTGTGTACGTGTGTGTGTGTGTTGTGATGGTGGTGTCAACCCTTGATCTGAGGTTAATCAAGATGGCTGGGGGGTCAGGCTCAGATGAACTCGGAGCCTGGGGGCAGCTGGGATGCATCTGTCTTGCTCTGACACATGTGGCGTTTGACTTCCAGTGTGAAGTTCAAAAGACTTTTATAATGACGCAGCTGTGTGTGTGTGTGTGTGTGTGCGCGTGCGTGCGTGCGTGTGTGTGTGTGTGTGTGTGTGTGTGTGTGTGTGTGTGTGTGTGCGCGCGTGCGTGCGTGCGTGCGCGCGTGTGTGTGTGTGTGTTTTCTCCTTTGTAGAGTTGCGGGGTCCGGTTGGATTTAGGGCAGATTGGTGAGGGACTTGTAACGGACGAGCTGTGAAGTGCAGGTGTTGCATAATTAACATTGCGGCATTCCGCCATGTACAAGTCATACCATGTGCAAGTCACATCATGTACAAGTCATACCATGTACAAGTTATACCATGTACAAGTCATACCATGTACAAGTTATACCATGTACAAGTGCTTTCTGCTGTATTAGCAGGGGCCCAGCTGTGGAGCAGCCATCTTGTCTGTGTTTCAGCATATGGTTTGAATCACCTTAGCTTGCGGTGCGTAGGTACATTTGAGTGCGGTTTGTTTTCATTTCGTTCTGGATTAGTGTGAGTGTAGTGGTGTTTTATTCATAATTTGCATACATATTTCGTCACGATTATCTCTTCTGCTAGACTCATGTCTTAACCATTAGTTTGGATTATAGAAAATGTATTGCTGTACCTCTTAAGCATTTGTAATTAAGTCAATACAAATTGTATGTGAATAAAATCATTATATTTAAGAGAAATACAGATTGTACAGTTGGTTTTCAATAAAACAAAAATTAAAACATTCTTGAAACCTATCTGTATCTGCACCAAGTGCACCGAACAGGTGTATTGATTAGGTTTACTAATAAATCCAATCAAATAAAAATCTCAATCAAGTGAACTCGAAACCTTTAAAGCTATCTCGCTATTGGAAAAGTATTTGTAACTCTGATGTTTTCGGAATGAAAATTAAATATCAAGTGATCGTCATCATACATACATACATACAGTGGGGCAAAAAAGTATTTAGTCAGCCACCAATTGTGCAAGTTCTCCCACTTAAAAAGACGAGAGAGGCCTGTAATTTTCATCATAGGTAAACCTCAGCTATGAGAGACAAAATGGAAAAAAAAATCCAGAAAATCACATTGTCTGATTTTTTAAGAATTTATTTGCAAATTATGGTGGAAAATAAGTATTTGGTCACCTACAAACCAGCAAGATTTCTGGCTGTCACAGACCTGTAACTTCTTCTTTAAGAGGCTCCTCTGTCCTCCACTCGTTACCTGTATTAATGGAACCTGTTTGAACTCCTTATCAGTATAAAAGACACCTGTCCACAACCTCAAACAGTCACACTCCAAACTCCAA
>OOFG01058536.1:1440-11659 GCA_900323295.1 Molva molva
GTTTTGCATCCTTTAGCCTCTCGCTACGGCATCCAGCGGTGTGAGGGGTGTTGTGCAAGGTTAGGGAAAATGAGCACCACTAGCTAGCCTCAGCTAGCTAGCCTAAGACTAAACAAATGGACGCTGCAGATCAATAGAGTCGATTGGGGGGTTTCGGACCACAAATGTGCAGATCTGGGAGGGGGAAGATGTGTATTACTAGGGACCTTGTGGAAGAGCTTCAGCTCTGCAGGCGAAGGAACGACAGGAAGGTAGGAGGGAGATGAATAGAGGGAGGGAGAGAGCTGCGGTTATAAAGCTAACTACAGCTAAATGGGGGCCAACAATAACACAAACAATGATAGGCTGGATTAGGGGAAGAACAACACAATATGCGCGTGTGTGTGTGCTCTTTATGTGCGAGTGTGTCGCCCTACTGCAGGTGCGCGTGTGTGCGTGTGTGCGTGTGTGCGTGTGTGCATACGTGTGTGCATGCTGTTTGTGATAAATGCCTTGTGTTTATGATAAATGAAGGGTGCATCATACATAAATATGCAGTTTGCCATGATCATTGCACTTAACAGAAATAGTCAATACAGACTGATCTTGAAGAATAACCTCTCACACATGAGGGGGTCATTGCTTCGGCGGCACTCTGGGAGGCGCTGTTCTGTCTGGCGCACCTTAGAATATGGCTCTATTTCCTAGCCAGCGGAACCTAGTTTACGCCAAAAACAAAACAATTTACGACAGCTCCGCTGCCACACATAACGTCGTTATGGCAACGAGTGCGCTATGGTTTGGAGTAAAAGCCGGTTAAATAATTTATCTTTAAATTTGTAAATTACTGAAGTGCACTAAGTCCTCATCTGGGTTTGTGTAAATTACACTTTACATAGAACTCATAAACTCGTAAGCAACCTGACAACCTGCTTACATTGTATATATTAATGTACCTCATCACAGTGTCCTGTTCCTATCACAGGAACCAAGAATCAATCATTTCGGGGGTTGTTCAGAATATTGCATGAATATAACACGTTCATGTATAACATACAGGATATATGCGTGCATGTTACAGAAAATGAAATGATGGCCATAACAAACAAGCGCATATGGATATATACGAGAACTGGGGGGCGGGGGGATTCCGAACAAAAATGTACCTCATTGTTTCACGTTTGAAATACGTGTTGTGTAATAAAATATGAATGTTTAACACGTGACAATGTAATCGAAATCTATCGGTGTAAAAGAGACTATAAACTGTAAGATTCAGAAATCCCTTCTAATTTCTGACACCTTTGGCCAATAAGTGAACTGTAGAGCTCGCTCCGTGGAACGCTACAATAACAATCATAAACTTATGCTAGTTATAATCATAAATACATGTTCGCTATAAACAGACATTAGAGTGGCGTGAGTGGATATATTACACGTAACATTTACAAATGAAAAATACAAATGACATTTTTGCCATTATCCGTTCCACGATTCCTTCCTTTTTCCTGGCAAAACTGTCCTGGTTCAAATATAATAGAAATCCGGCCACAGGCTGTCCTTCCTGGAGAGAGTCGTGAAGGACTCATTTTTTAGATGAAGTTACAACCTGTTCAATATATAGGCATTTTACACCCATTTATGTACCATTTATTACCCATTTATTTTACCCAAATCCAACATGCTGTTGATGAAATCGACCTTCCAAAACCTTGTTGAGCATGCATTTGGATATAGCGATAGATTTGCTACATGAATTGAGAGAGGGAGCCATAACAGAAATCGAATACGGGACAATAAAATAAACCGATACTCACACACAGTAAGACAGCCTTTCTTATCGGCGGTAGACCTAAAGATATACGTGGCAACTTCACCAAAATAACTGAGACACCTGGGAGTGAATACACTAACTGAAGACACCTGGCTGCCAGACTTTCGCACCTATGCTATGTGACATTTACAGAATAGTTAAAGAAATGTCTTTATATATCCATGATTCTTTTTACCTTTATTTCCTCTATTCTTCCTACAATGCAACATAAAGACTCAAGCTGTTGTTGTAAGATTGCATGAGTGTGTGTGTGTGTGTGTGTGTGTGTGCGTGTGCGTGTGCGCAAGCGTGCGTGTACACACTACAAATACAAAAGATTTGTATTGTGAGACACTGGCCTCAAACAAATGTTATTGATTATTGTTTATACATTCTTCCTGCTGCTCGACTGCAACAAAATTAATCATACATTATTGAATGACCGACTAAACAAATTTTCCAAAATAAATTGAGTCAAGTCATGATGGATGAATGCAGTTTTAACATAGATTTCTAATTACTGGTCTTCCCTCAAACAACACTGTGTGTGCACATCATGACTTTGAAAATCAGGCTTTTGCTATGTCCGTCCTACAGCCACTCGTGTTCCCCTGGTTACCTCCATACAGCGCCGCCACAGCGCTGCAGCTGAAATTCCATGCAAGCTGTGACCGATATGCATATCATAGTTCTCCCTCATGATTCCACACCAATGGAATGGAGAAGTAAAGAGAGATAGCCATCAGGCAAAGAACCAACGGACTCATCTCTCTTCTGCATATGGCTGGCCCCAAGAGAGCCTATTCTGACAGAGCATCACAATTGAGCCACTGAACAGTCCCCATTGTCTCTCATTGTATGGGACTCCCATTGACTCAATTTCTCTCTCTCTCTCTCTCTCTCTCTCTCTCTCTCTCTCTCTCTCTCTTTCTCTCTCTCTCTCTCTCTCTCAGCTGTACCTTGGGGACCGATGCTGTTCATTCATCTCAATGCTACGCTGATTATTCAATACACGGTGGGCACACGGGGTGGGGGGTGCAGCTAGCCCTCCTACTTGAATGTAAGCAGAGAGCGACTGAAGCGTCTGTTATCTGCTCATGGGGCCGGGACTGGCGCATCTCTCTATGCTGGAGAGCACAGCTAGGCAGCAGGAGTTGCCTTTTGAGACGTATACAAGGTGAGTTACAGTACACTGAGCACCCTTTGTTCTCACATGTCTTTGTGGGGATTGTGTGTGTGTGTGTGTGTGTGTGCGTCCCCTTAAAATAAATATTAGCCTCAACCTCGATTCTTACTTGCTTTGACATTCAGAAAGCCGGCAGAATCGACAAATCAATGGCGAGGTTAACCACAGGACACCGTGGTGCAGCCATGTCCGTAGTCCATTAGTCAATACAAGCACACTTTGTGCATACAGAAAAATCTAAATGCGTCATCAGGTTAATTCATACAGTTGTCAGCCAATTTGGCCAGCAAGATCCTGATACAGGTTAAACACGTATGTATAGGGATGTATGTTTTTATACAGTCATTGATTCTGTGGGTGAGTTACACTCTTCAACCTGCCTTGCTGTAGTGTGACGTTGTCGGTAGTGGACTGTTGTCCTCTTCTTCACCAAAGAAACAGCATTAAGTCTCAGCACTCCGAGAGAGAGACAGAGAGAGAGAGAGAGAGAGAGAGAGAGAGAGAGAGAGAAATAGAGGCATAGAGAGAGCGAGAGAGAGACACAGAGAGAGAGAGAAAGAGATAGAGGCATAGAGAGGGCGAGAGAGAGACAGAGAGAGAATACAGAAACAGAAAGAAATTGTAGCGTGTCAGAAAAAAAAGCCATTTTAGCAGTTGAGTGGGTGTGCACAGAGTACAATATTGACAAGTATTGTGCCTCACTGTAAATCTGTTCAACTTTAGAAAGCCAGCGTGTGATGCTTTTTGGAGGCCATGTTTCTTTGTGCTTGCGTCCACTATGTCGAAGAGCCTTATCTGAGATCGCCCTGAGATTCGTTCATAAAATTGAACATGAATTTCTTTAGACCAGCATAAACATTCAACAAACAGGAGCCTTCATACATGCACCAGACACCAACTGCCCTCGGGGATCGAACCCAGAACGTTTTCCCTAACCCCTAGACTCTCCGGCCCCCTGTTGTGTTATATTCATGTAAACATAGATATAAATGTCTGCTACAATACCCTAAAACTTAAAGTTCATGTTATTGACCTATTTTACATTTCAATCAACTATTTGAATTAAAACAATCTTGTCATATTAAGTCATGAAGTCATATGTAATTGGAATCACGTCATTACAAAAGAGCCCTTACAAGGTACTTCAATAATACAATTATTTGATACATTTCATGTATACAGAACACCTTGGCATAATGTCCCATCTGCCATTCAGCTCCTCGAAAGGAACCTAGTAAGATGCTGCATAATGTATTCTGTGTCTGGAATCTGAAATCCAGGATCCAGATGTTTATTATGCAACATGATGCAAATCCATTGGTGTAAACCGATTAAGAAAAGCCCTGAATGCTGGATTTCTCAGCAGCGGCACGACTCGCATCTTGAATTGAATGCGGTGTCGGGTCCTTACGAGTTTGAGTCAGGCAGCACTGGGCAGCCCGCTGCGCTGCGTACCAGCTGGTGGTGTCTGGGTGGCTCAGGGCCAGCGGAGGACATTAGCGGACCAAGCTAGCTCCCAGAGCAACTTCACCCCCCCAGCGGTACACATCTCCAGAGCCAGCACCATCCTGTCTCCCATGTGACTGCTTAGAGCCGCGTGGAGCTTCTTCTTTCTTGTGCCGCCTGTATTTGATTGGAGGAGATAAGCCATAGCAAAATTATGTTCTGTTAAAAATAGGAGCTATGGGAGAAATGCAAAAGAGGGAATGTCTGAGGACACCAGTGATCAAATAAAATGGTCTAGGCTCGGCAACCAATTTGGAGAAAAATCGAAATAACAAATGAATGATTAATCAATGCAATGTCTCAAATCCAGAATAAAGTGCAATTAATATGGCAGAAAAAATACAAAGTGGGCCTACACAGAAAAAGGAAAGTCAGACTGAAAACAGGCGCCAGGACAAACATACAAGACTGGCTGAGCGTCCAGCAGCATAGACGGCCCATTGTTTTCCTCTTACCCAGTGTACTTCAACCACACACAATAACAGATACAAGGAGAGGGAAGAGTTCAGCTCAGCTCTTAAGGTTCAGTTTGCTCACAAAATGCAGCAAATTAGAATTGTTTTATTTTCAACGCAAAGAAATACTGTTCATGTTCAGATTCGCGGATACATCGTACAGGACATAGGCAAAAGTGTTCATGGTTACACTTTGCATTACAGTGTCCCATTACAGTGTATTAACACAAGTAAGCACTGTGTCATAACCAATGTAACATGTTACAGTGTGTACTTAATATGTAATAATGTTTTGGGACAGCGTGTAACTATACAGTGCAGTGAGCATTAGGGGTTAATGTTAGGAATAGGTGTAAACGGGTTAGGGGTTAATGTTAGGAATAGGTGTAAACGGGTTAGGGGCTAATGTTAGGAATAGGTGTAAACAGATTAGGGGTTAATGTTAGGAATATGTGTAAACGGGTTAGGGGTTAATGATAGGAATAGGTGAAAACGGGTTAGGGGTTAATGATAGGAATAGGTGAAAACGGGTTAGGGGTTAATGATAGGAATAGGTGAAAACGGGTTAGGGGTTAATGATAGGAATAGGTGAAACCGCTAGTCCCTGTGTTCATACTGTGTAGTTACAAGCTGTTCCATAGCGTTATTACATATTAAGAACATGATTTTACACGTTGTTACATTACATTGCTTACAAGTGTAATTACACTGTAACAAGGACACTAAAATGAAGTGTTACAATGTTCATTAATGTCCTACAACCCAACACAAAGTTTCGGGGAATAGAGAACTACAGCTACATGAATGATTGGGTGCCTAATGCGTTCAAAGCTAAACCTAGTTCTTTCTCCATGAGAGGAGGCTTGCGGAGAGACTAGGAAAACACAGGTGCTGGATGGCTTTGGCCTGGTTCTGAGACATGATGCTGGTGTTTGTGATGATGTCGATGTTAACGCTCTCAGACACTCTCTGTTCCCTGGTCATCTGTAAAGTATGCGCATATAAATCCTGCTATTAAGTGGGTTTAACCTGCAAATAGATCAGCTTGAGCCAATTAGTTGTGTGTCAATTAGTTACAGTTAGTTAGAGTTGGGTCAAATAGCAGATGTGGTGGAACGACTGCTGAATGCTAACCGATGCACATTAAGAAGGTGCCCTCTTCCTCCCATTTCTCTATCAGAGGGGACTTAGGGTGCAAAGTATCCAAGTAAATGAAGGTGAGCAGCTGTATTCTGTAATTGAGATATCCTTGAGGTACAGTTCCGTTTGAGGGTTTAATTAAGTGTATCAAAGCGTCATGTGGAGACTTTGTCTGGCCTAGACAGCAAACGCATCAGGTTATAGTTTATAGTCGCCGCCTCGCAGACTTACACAAAAAAGGAAAAGGTTAACAGGAGTAGCGGTGGGCGAATGACAAGCATGCATTCCAGCTTTACTTTCATGTTACACTTTATTACCAGTCATGTTCTCCAGAGGCTTGACAGATCCATTGGCTGAGGTTACCATACCACATAGCCTTAGTGAGTTGAGTTTAGAATAAACTGGAAAGGTATTGAGATATTGTAAATACATGCTTCATAATTCTACCACCTTAATGACTAGGCTAGATTTCGGAACAAACCTCAGATATAATTATAGTACAAAATTAGCAATGCCCCCACACACACCTGGCTATATCCATGCTGTAGGACTCTGCTATGATGCATTTCTTCTGGCATCAGGTCTCCGTACACCAGTGGCTCAGAGGTAACAACGCCTCCTCAGGCTAGCCCGAAGCTGAATGTCTGCCAGCGCTTCATCAGGAAATGGTAATGACCAGGCAGGTGTGACATATCCCTTCTATAATCTGCTGGCTTTTCCTTTGCAACTCCCAATACCCCTGGTCCTGCAATGAAAAACTGCATTACCTAGCTAACCCTATCAGTAAATAGATTGTTTTCCTTCCACTTCGTGCTGTGAATGCTGCAAACACAACACCCGTCCAAAGCTGTCTGCAGCGAGGTAATTCAACTCATGGACTTCTGATAGGCGAAACAGAGCTCAGCTGTAAAGGCTTATCTTATGTGGCCACATCGTCACCTCATCAGAACGCTGGGCAAACCTAAATACAGAGAAGAGTGAATACTAACACCAAGGAATCATTGGCTCAGATACTAACAAAACTACTAAAAAGTGAAACGTTCACCTCCAGGAACTTAACCTTACGGAAACCGTGCGGCTTGTCTCAGTTCTCGCTTATTCTAAACAGGGTTAGCAAGAACTGAGATTGAGCGGTTTGACTGAGCAACAATGCACTGAAAGCCTCCTCTCTTTCCTACTCAAACTCTTTGGATTTCCTCTGAGAAATAGTCACGCCGAAGTTAACATGAAGCTCTGTTTCGCCACATTGGAGTGTCACACATGCTGTGTTTGCCTGCGCCCACAGACATCTTCCATGTGCGTAACTCCTTGAGGACCTTGTGTTCCGTCATACTTTACACAAACACTTTGATCTCCACCTGGACTGGACTACAGGGGGGAAGGTAACACAAACTGCTAGAGGACAAAATAAATTAATCAGACCCTGTCTGTCCTTCTTCTACAAAGCCCATAACGATGTAAGGCCTTCAAACCGAGGGTCATCAAAGCTTTAATATGGATGTATTTCTCTCCAAACCATGTGAAGGTTAGACAGCTTCTCATTATGTATGTAAGGGACATTGTACAGCAAAGTGTAAAGTAGGACAGGTCTTGAATCACCCTAAAGGGATTTATTTCGTAATGATGAGCTCACTGTACATGATCACGCTTATAACACAGCTTCTTACTGAAGAGGTCAATCTTTTGAACAAAATATAACAAAAGAAAATGATACATTGATTTTAAAATGATGGTATTGCCGCCGCAAAAATATACCATTAGTTTTCTGCTGTTGGAAATAGCTGCATAGTGCGGCCTGTAATTCAGAGCAGCCGTCTATTATTCAGAAATAACAGACTGTAGCATGCCCTAATTGACCAAACAGTTGGGAAGTGAATGGTTTCTGGTCGAAGAAACAGACTACATCTGATCCAGTTTTCAAACAGGAGGAGCAGAGAAATGCTGCATTATGAATGAGTCCAGTGTTTCAATTTATTTCTAAGAAATTTCTGAAATTCAGTTTCTATCTAATACCGGAGGAGTGCAACAACATGACCTTAAAGAATATAGTTAACCCAGAAAGCAGAACGCTTAAAGCAAAACTGCTTAAAACAAGCAGAAGTTATGCTGCAAATACACTTTAACATCCTCGCACATCTTCAAATAACAGAAAAGAACTGAATCCAAGAGCCTTTCAGCAGGGAGTCCAACGTCCTCATTGTTATACCATAATTGTTTCTTATTCAGACAGATGCATCCAATACATCGGCTGGGTCGAGCCTTTAAAGCCTCTAGACGGGAAATAGGGCAGAGGAACAGGGATTCTCAACCTTTTCTGACCTGCAACCTGATTTTTAGGTCTTAACCCTTTTTGGCGACTTCAAACAGAATAATAACTATGCAAATGTGTTCTTCTGCCAGACCCGTTTCTTTTGTTTAAGAAGTCCCCTCAACCTGGGGTTTTGGGGCCCATACGGGGGCAGTAGGCTCCGTCCTGGGATCCATCTAACCCGGTCCCTGGGGTTGTTTTTGGCCTCTAGGGGACTCAGGGTACCTGAGTCTAAAACCAAACCCTAAACCCTAACCAATACACAAAACCCTGATCCTAAAACTTGTTGAGAATCCCACTGGGATTCTCAACAAGGATCAAAGCTTGAAACTATAAAAATGTAACAATACAATTCACTCTCTTCTTGTCTCATATGTGCTCTTTTCTAATATGTCTATATGTTATCGGTGTCGTAGGTGGATGCACACGCACGCCTACATATATCTGCACAGCAATAATTAGATAACCATGGCTATCTTTACTCCTTATCTACAGCTTATGTCTCAGCTAGACTTTACCAATAATACAAATCATAGCTGTTCAACTTTTTCTGCATTCATTCATGGTTGCTTTGAAACAGATGGTTTTGAAACCGTCCTGCATTAAATTGAGTCAAATCGTTAATTTTATCTATCGGTTTACAATCTGGAAATAGGTGGTAATGGTTCAAAGAAAACATTTTGATGGTTAGGTAAGTGTACATTTCTTCCATCTCCTCAATTACTGTGCACATAGAACATATCTTCTCCCTCGTGATGACCGCAGCAGGGAGAAAGGAGAGGAATCATTGGGATTCAAAGCAGAGCTGCACATTTGTGTCAACAAAAGAGTGCCCAGACATGTCTGGGAAATTCTCTAGGAAAGACCAAAATACTCTTAGAAGCAGCAATGAAGGGCAGACATTGCACCCAGACATTCAAATGTGTTCAAAGTTCACCAGAGCTTTATTATTCGATAAAGGCTTTGCTTTATGTTTTTATTATGGCTCCCTTAAAGCCTCAAGAATGTAACACGTGTTATGGTCATGAAACACTCGACATACAACATATATGGCCAATCTCCCTAAAACATGCTTCAACATAAATTACTGATGACAGTTGTTCTTGACAAGGGGGCACAACAAAACAGTCCCAATATTATTCCTCTTGCTAGAACAACAAACAACAAACCGGCGGTCTACAACAGGGATAGAATATAGAATATAATTGTATAATATAGAAGATATATAGAGTGCAGAAGATTGACACAGTTGAAATGTAAACACATGAAGGACATAAGACAGATCAAAGCAGGCTGAAAACGAACAAGAAACATCGAGAGACAAGTTGATGCTGCAGACTGACAGGAGCAAACCAGTCCGGATATCTCCATCATTATTAAATATGAATTTGTGAATTGTATGTGACAATGAAAAATATGTGTGACATCTCTTTCAAATTGGTTAATCTTGTTTTGTGCATTTTTTATTACTGAGAACCAGATCCTTCTGATTTGAATAATTATTAACATTTCTCCTTATTTCTGGATAATGCTATGAAACGTGATGTTCCAGGCCCTCCAACAACTATGCAGATGACACTTAAATGTACATATCTGTACCAACTGGTGACGAATGGTGCTATATAAATAAAGTTTACTTTACTCGCTCCGTCTCTCTCTTGGTTTTGGGTGTTGCTCACTTTGTTGCTCTTCAAACTACTCTTTTTGAGTCATTATGTTGTGAATAAATACAGTTTAGCATTTCCCGGGGACTGTTTTATGTGTGGACATAAACCATTTTTCCCCTCATTTAATAGGAATGCTTCAAAGGGTCGACATCATCATTGATCTTA
>OOFG01058564.1:1349-13707 GCA_900323295.1 Molva molva
ACCAGCAATAAATATGTCACATTGGAAATAAGTCAAATTGTGGAAACAAATGCGAACATGATTTCAGTACAAATGTGCTTCAGTGTTAATTGACTTAATTTTCTGTAAAGGAAATAACTTGATAGTCAGTAGTAATCGATAGTAGATTCTTGAAATTACTGGGTTGTATCTTCATGGTTGAATGCACTTTTTGAAATTTGCTCAATTAAATAAATGTAATGTAATGTTGCAAATAGTTAAATAGATGCTGTCGATTCTGAGTTTCAACAAACCACAAAGGCCTGGAGACGGACGAAACAGACACTCCAGCCACCGATGCACCCAGGCCTGCTAGGATTGTTCTGGTGTTTTTTTTCCCGTCATGGTTCAACACACTGAGCACAGTTTAGACCTTTGCGATCTGAAGTGTCTGCCAACACAGCGACCTTATTGGTTGTTGAGGGTCAGAGCTGTGTTCATCCAGTGGTGTGGTCGGCCTGGTTGGTCAAGCTCCCGGTGGTCAAGTGGTAGTTCAGAAAACCCCCTGAGGCAGTTGAGTGGGCTTATGACCCAGATCCAGACTAAAACAGACCAGGGTCCAGTGTGTCCACTCTCAAGTGACTTCCAGATAGGGCTCAATCGACAGCTGTAGTCCATCGGTTTCCTGATGACTCGGCGGGTCCTCGAACCATGGGGTTCTTCGGCGGAGCGGATGCTTATTATTGGATTATCCACCCGACCACTCAAGGCAACGCCACGTCTTAAGTAAATGTTAAGGCACAGTTTAACAGGCGGGGGTGTCACAATGTGTTTTCATAACTCATGCCAAGTAGAGGCACAAGCACAGCACTAAGAGTTGTTGAGTAAGAGGTGAGGGCTGCAGATGTGGGCGTTAGGTTCTTAGCAAACGAGCTTCCTCGTTCTCCACCGCCTCATTGTAAACGGATGCATATTCTATCAGGCTGTGATTGTTTTTTAACGCGCAGCCAAGAGAAAATAAGATGGGATCCCTTTAAAGCCTGATGAGCAAGTTTAATTGTTGGAGAGGCTCACATTAACACACTACTAAACACAACTTTTAAAAGCTTTGGAAGTGACAATAGCTGTTTTTAAAGGCACACTGTTGATAGTTCTGCATCCTTTACATATCCGTTTATTTCCTGGTTGTATTTTGGATTTTATCAACCAAATTAACCCTGTCTGCTCTGTATTGATTGCACCCGGGCAACAGATATGAATATTTATGTTAGGTTATGACATAAATATAAGTTTTATTTGGTTCAAGTATCATTCAACAAATATACTGGGCCTTAGTCTTGCCCAAAGAAGATGATTATGCCTCCAGCCAAGAGACCCTTCACTGTATGTGGAGTGTTAAAAGTAGCAAGGCTTTATTGTGTTGGACCACCATTGTTGAGGCTGTATAGAATTAGTTGGAGTTCAGTGTTTCATATCATAGCATAACAGATCATAACTTAAAGTGGCAATCTCAAAGATTTCTGTTTACTTCTCTTTGGTGGTACCTTTGGCGATAAGCGGTAATTGTTCCTGTAGATCCCATCGGTGACGCCACCGACACCCAGTTCGGACCATTCATAATACTGCAAGGGCTTTCATCTGTGGGCCATAGGATCAAATACCATGGTGTTACCTCACTGGGGGATAGACAGTGACTTAACAGCTTTTTACTTACGTGACAATTTTGTAGATCGCCACTTTAAAATATCATATATTATAAATTATATCATAACTTATCATATAATGTCACATCAAATATAATATCATATCATAACATATAACATAACATTATAGCATATCATAACATATAATATCTGATATTTGACAGAATATACTAAGATATTGTCACTGTCTGTCTGTCTGTCTGTCTGTCTATCCATCTATCTATCTGTCTATCTGTCTAAATCATAACCTATCCTACCATAACGTATGCTGGGACAAGACTGCACCACTTCATCCTGACCGTGTCCTATTGAATAGCTCAATAGCTCAAGAAAGAGGGCAAGAGAGAAGGAGAGAGAGATTAAGAGTGTGAGAGAGAGATAGAGATATGTAAGAGGGAGAAAGAGAATGATAAAAATAAAGAAAGAGGAAGGGGAAAGAAAGAAGGCGAGGAGAGAGCATTCACATTGACCTTAAACAGTCAACCTAATCAACGCAGCAACCTTTTGCAGAAAGTTGATCTTTCATTGACCTCTATTAAAGCAACTGTTAAACTCAAGAGGAACCAGCCACTTAACACATCATAATAATCCAATCTTACCCCAGATCCACCATCCAAGTTTAACCCTTGACATCAACTGCTGCTGCTCTTTGTGGTTACTGTGTGTAGATGTTTTGTTTTAGTTGTTTCCGTGTGTGTCATTGTATTTGTGTCATGCGGGTGTTATACGCAGAGCCAACAGTAATGCTGTACTGAATGTAAATATCAGCCAGCCTGTTTGTGCGACACTAGGGCATTACTAGGAGAGAGAGAGGGAGATTTATGCAAGAGAGGAGGAACCCTGGGCTCAAAGATCAGAGCTCTGCAAAGCCTCTCTCATGGGGGGACATCCATACGTCACTCATTATTCAGAATCAATGTATTCATAAATAGAGTAAATATCTGAGTGCTGCAGGGTCAGAGGGCACACTGACTGTCTTCACCCCCTCACACAGCCCCTGGTTACCTCACTTCCTGCCGGATAAAGTGTCGTTTAAAAAAAGTTATCAAATAATTAAATTCTACAGATTATAAAGGATCAGGAGATGCTGAACATACATACACACGTAGCCCCACCTCCTCCTTCTCTCTTCCTTCTTCAGGCTGATGATGTCATCATTTGTTGCCCTGGGGTTTGATGCGGAAAGATCGCTTCACTCACTCACACTTCTAACTCATTCAGACTCAGTCCCTCACAGACTTATTCAATCACTCACTCACTCACTCACTCATTCACAATCACTCACCCATTGATTGACAAATACATATTGAACCCTATGTATTTGTTCACTCCTTCATTCAAACCCATACCTATAAAAACAGCCATAAAGAGATTTCATGATGTGGACTTTTACATAGTTTGAGGCCTGTCAGACAAACAAACAAAGGCCTCTCATCCATGTGTCTGTGATATTAAGGAGCTTTCAGAGGCTCTCCAGGTCCATTGCTCTCCTCCGGGCTGTTGACCACCCAGCCTCCGTAACACTATGCTTGTCAAGCCCATGGCAAGTTTCCTCCCATAGATTTTACTTCAGCTTCCATTGATTCCAATGTATAAATAGTGTGCATGCTTGGCCTGCTGAGCGTCAGTCAACACAGGATTGGCTTGGATCGTAGGAACGCAGCGGTAATACATCCACTGACCTGCTTAAACCCTAATGTTGTTTCCGAGCTGTCGGAACCACGACGCATGGCTGCAGAATGAATTACAAGCAAGGTTGCGTTAATAAATCTTTGGAACCTATGTAATCTTAGCCCAGGGCAACAGGAGTTATAATGTATCGCAGTTTATCATTAAAAAGTCTGCAAAGTAGCTTCGACCTTAAATCCATGGACTAAAACAAGCCGTGTGCTGTCCTTATCTCTGTAAACATGGATTTTGTTGAGCTTAGGCAGACAGAGAAACATCTTCTGGATGTTGCACATATGTTTGGTCTCTTGAAGTTTGGTTTGTTCCCTCAAACATATCGTATCTCACAGAAAGGGGTACAAGTACTAGCTAACTAGTATGGTATGTGTATGTATGATATTTCTCAACATACATTTATATAATATATATATAATGTAATATATAATTATGTTTATTTATATAATTTTATATATATCTTGAAATGAAGACTCAAAAATCTCTAATATCTAAAAATCACTTGTTTAATGTGTTGGAAGCTTTAAGCTCTGATACAGAGAAAATACAAAAGGGAGATGGAGGAAATTTTAGTTTTGTTAAATAAATAAATGATGATGTGCAGAGAATGATGGGGCACAATAACCGTGCCAGAATCGGCTGGATGTATTACTATAATTTTCTTTGTCCTCTGGCAGGCATAAATTGTGATCATCTGGTGAACACCTGCAGGAACAATCTCTTCTGAATCCCCCCATATTTAGAGCTCACGCGTCAGGGCTCGTTGTTAAGCAACAACTGTCACGCCTTTGTTGAGGCTCACCCTGTCCTCCTCACGTTCACATTAACACGTATTCATTTAGGAGGAACCTTTGTCCAAAGTAAATGACAAGTGAGGCCGGGAACAAATCAAAACATATAATCAGTATTGGAGAAACTATGAATTGAAGTGCTGAAGGGTCTAGTCTCCAAATTCATCCACCTATGTAGTCCAGGATAGCTGTAGAAACCTCAAAGTGAGGTTTTGTTGAAGTGCTATTTCTATTCTATCTGTAACAGTGAATATGTGGAATTTGCAGATGAGCTGGATATTTATTTGCACCATAAAGAATTTGTCACAAATAAAAGTAAGTCACATTTCCTTTTTTCTCTTGTTAGCTTAAAATATTCAATGAAAATACACAGCAGACTTGGTCATAAAACCTTCGCTGTGGATCTGATGGCCGGGGCTAAACCGTTCTCTCCAGGGCCGATGGCACAGAGCGATGCTTTGGGAACCACAGTTCATCTAACGTGTCCATGTTTTAAAGACCAGATAAAAGCAGTTTTGCTCGCTTACTGCCCATCTATTCAGAGGGTTAGTATCCCGGAAACACCCACTATGTGTCCCTTCAGGGAGGAGCGGAGGTAAAGCACTCAGACAACCAAGGTGCCGCTCAGCCCAAACACAAGACGACCTTTTCTGACCACTTGTTATCAACCCTAGACGTATTGTATTAACCCTGGAATTAAAAACATAGATTCCATCTCAGGTCGGCTATTATCAGCTCGGCCATAGTCACTCCTCTGCTTCACAGGTGCAACGATAGAGGCAGAAACGGCTTCTATCCGGACATTTGTCCATCCATTTGTCCTTTCTAAAGCAAACGAGAGAGAGAGCAAGGCTACTCTCTCTCCTGCTTTTAAAAGGTTTACATGCAATTGTGCCAATAGAGCTTGTTTCTGAAAAAGCGAACAATTTCTGCCGAACACAACCTCAACCTTTTGACTTGGAGAGAGCCTGCATTTGTAAATGCTAGTAGATGTGTACACCCTGAATGTAAGAAACAAGGAACATAAATGGCATCTGGACACTGATAAAGACCTGAAACACAATGAGGGAATAAAAGCAAGGGCTATTACTCTTTAGTAATTGATCATTGAAAGATATTCACCCCAGGGGGTTGGTTCATAGCATCGTCTAGTGTGGGCATATGTGACATTGTTGTGTTGTCTAATTGTGGTGGAGACACATCTAATCTCGTCCAATCATTAGACCAAATTATCCCAGGCCACAACTAGTCAATGAGGTCTAATTTACCTCATTATTCTAATGGAAGTTTACATTAAAAGCAACAACCCTATTCAGATGTCTGGCTACTGTGATTCAATGGAAAATATCCTTTCAATACGCTAATGTTATTCCCTTGGCTATTCTCAAATCCATTCTTTATCACTCAACAACTTTAGCTTTGATTTCTGGGTGAATTTGAATAAGCCCCATGATACCTATCATGGGGGCCCTTTAAGTCAGGCCACTCAGATCCTGGAGTCAGTTCCCTATTTTATCACACTCATAACATTCTTAAAGAAAAGCTTTTTATTGTGCTATATCTCCAATGCTCTTTACCACTTTTCTTGAGAACGGATTGTTTTATTTATTTCTCGGCCCAGGTGTGTTGTTCAGGTTCCCATGGCAACATATGCATGATACCTAGCCCCAGCTTGAGTAGGTGCTGGCCTTAGCTAGCGATGCACCTGCTGCTGCGCTGCAGTGGTGCTGCAGTCTAGGGCACACGCCTTAGCATGCAGGGAGAAGACTTCATTAGGACATCACATGATACTGCCTTTGACTATGTGGTTTATACTAGAGGTTACCAATAGCACTGGACTGTAGTTACAGCATGCTAGTGCTTGTGCACCATATATGCAGTAATTCCAGTTTGGAGACAGAGTGGTGTATTGTAGAGACAGTACTAGGTCTGGCAGAAGCACAGCGGTAGGTCCTGGATGGTATAACACTGTTTTACAAAAAGATAAAAGCTCACATGAATTCACTTTCTGGGCAGGAAGTGATCTGCGTTTGATTTATTCAGTAGTTCTTTGATATGAAAGGAGATGGGTGCTGGGTAGTTTTCCCCCCACTGGTCATTCATCTAGCTTGTAACCGCTGCCACACATCAGTTCAGACATGTTGGAGTTTAACTGTAACTCGTCCTCAGACAGATCGTTTGTCTCCTTCAGAATGATTCCAGGTTTAATCCTGACTCACACATGTTGTTTTTTGCACATATAATAACATCCTCTTTATAATGGTTCATGTGTGGACTTTGAAACCTGCTCCACTGACCATCCCCTATAGCCTTCCTCCTGAACAAATAGAACTCACTTTACTTCCAAACCACCACCTTGATCAATGATGAGAGGTCGGCACAGATGGAGAGCAGATCTCTCCCACCGAGCCGTACCACACCAGGTCCTATTGATCTTCAGGTCCGGGGTGATCCGGTCTTTACTTCCTCTCTTCATTCCCGGTGCTGGGGAGAGCGGTCATGGCGGAGGCGCGGAGGGGACATCTTTATTAGCCGGCTCCTGATAGTATCTGACACAACGGGGAGCGAGCAGATAAACGACTGGCGGCTCAATGATGAAGCATGTTAATAAGAACGACTCACGTGCACCGACGCCGCACATCACGGACAACCCCTTGTTCATTAATTTGCTATTCATGTAATTACCCAAGCTAATGGAAACAGAAGCATGTCTCTGAGCGCCGGCACCGAGATGAGGAAAAAAAAACCACAAACAAGCCCCCCCCCCCAAAGCCCCACCTCCTGTGTGGAATTCGATTCATGTAAGCGATGTTTAATTGAAGCGCTGGTGGGCGTGATGGATGGGGTGTGATGGAGCTGGCCTTCGGGGGCCCTGGATATCAGACTTCATTCAGTACAAGCATTTGATCTCCCTCGTGTGGCTCATCCTCTGACCTGCAGGGGAACACCACCGCTGGCTTCTCTGTTGTGAGGAGCGTGTCGGATGGTGTTACCCGGTTACCTGCAGGTAATATTTAAAGATGGTTTCGTCTCTGGCTGGAACTTTGTAGATTAAATGGCAGAGCCTTGAAGCTCTGAGTTGAGATGGTTTTCTACGTTTTGGAGAACAGATGTTTTTGTAGTTCTAAGGGACGTATCTAATTGAACGTATTGTATTTTATTCTGGAGGCAGAATAAACACTTCAGAAAAAATGTTACTTCAAAAACCCTAGGTGTCCAGCAGTGAAAAGAGGTCATATCGTCTGCATACTAGAGCAGGGTTCTCTTCTGGGTGCTGGCTATCTTCTGCATACTGGAGCAGGGATCTCCTCTGGGTGCTGACTATCTTCTGCATACTAAAGCAGGGTTCTCCTCTGGGTGCTGGCTATCATCTCCATACTAGAGCAGGGATCTCCTCTGGGTGCTGGCTATCATCTCCATACTAGAGCAGGGATCTCCTCTGGGTGCTGGCTATCGTCTGAACAGTGCAGGGTTCCATCTCCAGTCAAGTCATCACCCTCCACTGCTGCTGAGTCTCTAGTCCGCTACGCTGGCATCCCAGGTGGCTGTTGATTGAATGTGGATTACAGCTCTATGTTCCTATTCATTCAGAACAAAAGGGTGGGTGATGGATAGCTCAGGCTGGCGCTCAGCCCCTCAGCCTCGGCTACCCTCCGGGCCAAAGGCGTGCAAGAGAAGCATAATGACTTTAATAATTGGAAATCACTCATTAGGGCATTATGGGACTTTTGTGTTTTTTCAAATAAAATATTATGGGTCTTTCTTTTTCCCCCCTGCGTGTTATTTAATCATTGCTAATGAGGCAGAACAAAATGTATTTTTTTTTCTCTTCATGGAATACTACTAAGATGAAGAGAAACGTCCTTCATCTTACAAGCCTCTTTCAGGTCTTTGTCTGGTGCCAGAACCGGCTCACTACGAGAGCTAAATAGACTGTGAGTTATTAACGTTCTTTTAAAACGCAAGGCACGGACATGGAAACGAGATTACCATAAGAAGGAATAGTAGTAGAAATTATTAATTATAAGATAATACATTTATAATAATAACTGGCAAACCATTAAACCAATGTTGTTCAAATGTCCCCTGACTGCTAAACGTTGGTTTCTGACAATCCAGGTGACACTAATATGTGATGTAGGAAAGATTTAAGAGCTATAATTTCAGTGTAATTTGTTAGAAATGCAATTGCCATCCTTCAGCTTTCCGTGAGTGGAATGCTCTGAGAATGTCTGTGCTGGTTGACTGCTTCTGTATGAGACAGGGCATTCCTTCCCTAATTGGTTTGGGGACTCCATCTTGCCTGTCATTCACAGGTGCACGCATGCAGCACTTCGCAATGGTGGGGGAAATGTAGGGAGAGAGGGAACAGAGACGGAGGGGACTTTTTTGGGGGCTTGTTTAGTTTCAAAATATTGCTCTCTTCTGCCCTTTTTTGCTCTAACCCTCTTTACAACACTCACATCTTACTTCCAGCAATGTTAAGGAGAAGACCAGACTTTGAAAGAAGCACTATGATAAAGATTGTGTTATGACTTATGTTTGAGTTTGAAACATCCGCTTGACTCTCTTGAGTGGTCTGCTGTTGGCCATCATGACTAACAGACCCTCTGGTTCATCCTACAGCATTCTGTAGAGAATGCTTTTAACGCAACAGTTTTTCCCTGCACTAACAACGAACCGATCAACCCCATGGAAATCTGCCAGAAGTGCTGCTGATTAAAAACCTTTAACATTCAGACAAACATTGATTGCAGCCAATAGTTACCAATCGATGCCTTTTTAAGAATCACATGTGTTTGGTTCTGTCCCTGCGTCTTCATATTTGGTCAGATCACTTAAAGCACTCAATAATATTCACATTTACATACTGCGTTTACATTTCTATTTCTACTACTCATCGTATAGAAGAGAAATAGATATTTGTGGTATTTCTTTGCCCATTCTTATTATAAAAGTTTTCTCTCACTTTGACTCCCTCCTGTACTTCTGGTTTGACACACAACTTGATTTCCCAACTGGGATTAACAAAGAACATCCTATCTCATCTTTATTCCTTTCTGCACTTTCTTGAAACATGCGGTGTTTCGTCCTCCTCTCCCATCAGGGCTGGAGAAGGTGGGCAGGGACTCCACGTACGAGCAGGAAGGGAAGGTTCAGTTTGTGATGGATGCCGTATACGCGGTGGCCCACGCGCTGCACCGTATGCACCGGGACCGCTGCCCCGGGCCAGGCCTCTGCGGCGCCATGGCCAACATGGACGGCAAGGAGCTGCTCTCCTTCATCCGGGCGGTGAACTTCAACGGTAGGAGCAAGCTCGTCGGCTTTCAGGGCGTTTGTCCGTGATGTTTCAATGGGGTTTGTTCGGGGGTTAAGTCAACCCAAAAATCACTTCTATCAGCTGAATACCGATCTGGTTTGGTTGTTATTTTGGATTAAAAATGTATTCATTGTTAAACAGGGTCAATTCGCTGTAAAGTATGAGGGGTCCGCTACTTCCAGTTGAAAACGATTATTCAGAGTGGTGGTTTTCTATTGGCTGTGCACCCTAGCTCGAGTGAGTGTGACGTAACGTTTGACCACGCCCCTCGCACCTGCTCCTATGGAATCCAATGTGTCTGTTTTTTCGAAAACCCAACAACATGTTTTTCCCCACATCACATTTTTTTTAATCTTGGGGGGCGAAAATTCTCCTGCTTGA
Organism: Molva molva; assembly: GCA_900323295.1. Classification (NCBI taxonomy): domain Eukaryota; kingdom Metazoa; phylum Chordata; class Actinopteri; order Gadiformes; family Lotidae; genus Molva; species Molva molva. The sequence continues at coordinate 11,186 of OOFG01058564.1, forward strand.
ATAGAGGTTTACTTACTTTTTAATGATGCTTTCATGGTGTTAGTTTATGATATTTCACTATAATGTTTTATAATGTTGTTTATGAAGATATCATCAACATTATCCTTATATTAAATGGAATAATACATTACCTTATATTACTTCATATGAATGATATAACGTTAGATTTAAAGAGCTGTAGTTAAGATTTAACAGCAATCCTTTGAATGTAGTCTGTTACATAAAAATGCCTTAGCCTCTGTGATAATATCTGTTCTGGTTGACTAAATAATATCTTACCTTCACTTATCTTATCTCAAAGTAAAGTCAGTAATTTACAGACCTATTCATCTTATGATTCTTAAACTTGTGAAATTAGCTTCAAGATAATTTCACATGAATATCGAAATTCACTTTCTTCTTCAAATAAAAGATCATGGGTCATATTCATATTATTGTCATTTTATAGTATCCTCATATTATATTATCATCCTATTATTATCATCATCGTATTCACATTATCATAATATTACAACGTTTTTAAATCTTTAAAACAGTGTGATTCAATTGCAACTCATTTCTAATCATTTAAATGGATTCACAGACAATTCAGTCAATCAAAAGTGAAGCAAACGAACGTGACTGACTCTGAATCAGTTATATTTAAGCAATTAAAACAACACACCAAGCTCACACAAAGCTCTCACTTTATTTTCGCCGAGCGCCATATTTTCTTATTTTTTGTGTTAAAATTGCTAATTGCTTATCATCAATTCGCAGCAAGTATAATATATAATATAATTAAAGCCGGTGAGTGGTGGACCACTGCTGGCAAATGGAGGTCTCCTGTGCTGCATGCTGGGTAATATTCCCACACCACACACAGCCTGGTACGCCACAAAGTATTTTCAGCTGACGCATTAAGACCTCAGTCAGTGTGTCCAGCAGGTCTGCTCATTAGTCATCTTCTCTTTGTTATTCCTGTCCTTCAAAGTGTATTTTGATCATTCCTCTATAGTGCTCACTTGTCAAGGCTCTATAGTCACCACTTTGTCAGCAGGACTCCAGAGATTGCTTCTACTCATTATTTTATACACGTCGCTTATCTCCCGCGCCGATCTACATTTGACGATTTTTATATTTAATAAAATACACAGGCAGATAGTGACCTGTAAAAAACTTTTAAAATATATTCAATTTGATTTATCTACCATTTAATTTTATATTTTGTCCCTTTTTTTGGTGCTATAAAAAGAAACCAAATGATTAGTATTAGTATTAGTATTAGCCCCACAAGAGAATAAGTTGGCAGAATTTACACGGTCTGCCTTTTACAGGGAATCGCATATTCTATTAAACCCTTTAGACTTGGGTCTTTAGCCTCCTCACAACACACCATGACCGTTTCCTCCTTGTCAGAAAGAGAGATCTCATTTAAACCACTTTGTCAACGTATGCTCAATCAAGAGGAAAACACCCTTTATTTCTCCTCCATCACGAGCGGTTTCCAGTTGTTGTTGAATGTTGAGGTTCCCAGCTCGAAAGCACACTCGAAGAGCTAGCTTCAAACAGGAGCCAAGATAAAAAATATCTACACTAAGACACCATGTCCCAAAGTCTCAGGCAAGACAAAATGGAGCTCCATGAAAATATTTGAATGCGGAAATAAGATATACCCGTTGGAGTTTCTAAAACGAAACAAAATGAGACGAATCCTACATTCAGAGTAATGCACTGCAAACAGACAATCCGTAGGGATTAGAATAGAAAACAGTCAATAAACACTGTGCTTAGAAGCACAGCTGGCTGCTGGTTTTTTGTGCTTTTGTTCGGACGTGAGGTAGTTCAGTTCTGGCTGCTGGAGGTGTGCGATGCTGAATAGTTTTTGATTACCACTGTTGTTTTTGTCACAGCCTGCCCACACTATCTGACCCCACCTTTCCAATTGATCAGACCTCCTCAGAGGGAACTGTGAAGGATACCGTGCATGCTTTTATACTGACTAAGCCTAGCCCTGCATTGCTTTCCCACAGATCCTACCCACAAACAACACTAAACTAAACCATCTCTGGTTTCTATCTCCTCATTGCAAATAAAAGCATGTAGGCTAAATATTGAGTTCAACCGAAAGGGAAGGATTCTGTCCCAGTTTGGAGGAATACTTAACTACGCTCGGTTACTCTGTACTCTATCGGCGTACACGACAATGAAAGTGGTTTCATTGTTAAGGTGATTATGTTGTGAGTATCGTGTCTACTCTCTCCCGTCCCTGTTCAGCAGAACAATTAGAACAGAGGGTGCTGAGAAATGTTGAAAGTGTATTTGACTAAATACTATTCATCTGTCTTGGATTCTTAGAGCTGTACATAGTTATGGTTCATTTGATTTGTACCGCAGAAGTATTCCTTCAAAACACAGTCTATAATGGATAACAGATACACATGGATACATAACCAAATAGCTGATCCACATCCCCTCCTCTCTCTTCTGCCATTCCTTTCCTTTACAAGAACCCACCCTCCTCTCTTCTTTTCTTGTTCGCT
>OOFG01058613.1:0-39210 GCA_900323295.1 Molva molva
ATTTCTACACTCTGGCAGGCAAAAATAAACAATTCTAAAAGTACATTTTGGGCCCTGTTGTGTGTGTGTGTGATGTTGTGTATATGTGTGAGTGTATGTGTTTTTGTGTGTGTGTGTGTTGTGTGTGTGTTTGTGTGTGTGTGTGTGTGTTTTAAATGGGATGTGTTGTCGTGCTAGGGGATTGCAGGTATGTTTGGAGACATGATTATGACGATGATGATGATGATGTTGATGACGACGATGACGACGATGTTGTGTGCCCCTCAGTGTGACAGCATGACCCTGGTCAGTGCGCCCACCGTCCGCAGAGGAAGTACCCCCTTGCCCATCAAGCACCAGCTGAGGCGTGAAGAGGCTGTCCATGAAGACTGTGACTGGATGTTAGCGGGGGCCGCATCCTCCCCGCCACCCATCAATTTCAGCCCCGCCCCGGACGACTCCCTGATGGGAGCGCTAGACTGCAAACCTGACGGCCCGCTGAGGATCGCCCTGCTCGGCCAGAACGGGGTGGGGAAGTCCTCGCTGGCCATCGCCCTGGCTGGAGAGATGGACAGGACAGCATCTGTGGATTCTGATGGTACCGTTGTGTGCTGTGCTTTGTGCTGTGCTTTGTGTGTGTTAAACTCGCACGTCAACAAACTTCAACAAACATGTGTTTGTGTGTTTGTGAGGATGTCTTTTCACATGTGTTTGTTTGTATATTCATTATGGGTTTGAGTGTATTTGATTCAACCATGCGTAAAAAATCGACCTTTCCACAGTTGGAGATTTTCAGTACAGGAAAAATATGCTTGCAACTGTATTTCCTTCGTAATTGTGTGTTCTTGTATCTTTTATATATATTTTTGTCAGGTACGGTGTGTATGGTTTGTGTGTGTGTGTCTATGTGCGTTGTGCGTGTGCGTGCACCCATATATCTGCTTGTGTGTGTGTGTGTATTGTGTATGTGTGTGTGCGTGTGTTTGCACGAGTGTGTGCAACCCCTTTGTTGCACTTGCACCGTGCACATGTGCAAGTTTCGTATGTGTTTGTGTGTGTGTGTGTGTTATGTGTGTGTATATTCTGTGTGTGTGTTCCGTGAGCAGAAGAGGCGTTGCGCTGGAGGTGTTGTGCCCATGTGGCTGATGTGTCACTATGGCGTCTGTAGCAGGCTGCCAGTGGCAGAGTGGCTACACAAACCACCACACCGGGTCTCCCGCTCTCTATTAGGAGAGACGTAACTCTCTGTGTGCTCTGGGTCTCTCTCAGGGGAGGGCTACGTGCGCACCATCACCGTGGATGAGGAGGACAGCACCATCATTATCTATGACAACTGGAGGCAGGTGAGCCAGACTCTCTGTCACCATATAACAATCAATAACACAATAATAACACATCTTAGTTGTAAGGGTATTGTAAAGTAATGCAAAGTGCCTCACTTCTCACGTATAGGTCAAATTAAGTTGAGAAAAGACAAGAGTAAGATGCATTGGAACGCAGCATCTCCATCTCCTACTAATTACATCTCTCAGCCCCTTCTGAACCCACTATGGAGATTTTCCTGCACTACCACAACTGGATGTCAATTGTACAGAATTTACTTCAGCTATATATATGGGCGTGTGTGTGTGTGTGTGTGTGTGTGTGTTTGTGTGTGTGTTTTAAATGGGATGTGGTTTGGTGCTTGGTGATTGCAAGTACGTTTAGAAACAACTGTTTAAAACAAATGAGCGAGCATTTCTTTATGCTCGACAACTGATGGATAAAAGATTGATTAAAGTGTTAAAGGTAAAATATTATTATATATAAATAAAGGGGAGTTTTACAATGCGTGTGAATTTTTTACAGAACAAGTGTAACAAAAGTATAACACGATCATACACGAGTATGATGGTTGGATGGTGGTGTAAAAACGAAATGACTGATATTTTACAGCTTTCTTATTCTATTTATGTCAGTATTTATTAAGCACCTGGAGGTGCTAAAACAGAAATAGACTCATGGGGGGGAAATACCACGGAGCGAAAAGGGGTGGGGGGGTGATGAAACATTAGTCATCTTCAAATTTGACAGAAGAGCTGAGCTGCTGGCTGCTGCTTTACATCTGGCTAAGTGTGGGGAGCTCATTATCAGGTTGTTTTTCACAGGTTTTTTTCTCATCTCTTGGGCTGGGTTCACAGACTTCTCGTGTGTGTTCATGTGAGACAACGCTGCCCACATAGCAGATGTGCCAAACGCATCTATTTCTCTCCTGCCTCTTTAGAATTGATTGCCTTCTAAGTGCATTTTAGGTCGTTTTTGCTATCAGATAGTTCTAATAAAGGGAAATATTTAATGGTAAAGGGCTAAAGTTAGTTTAAATCATTTGAAGGCTTGGGTTTTCTTTATATACCAACTCAATCTTTTAATTAAATAAATTAACTAAACGCCTAAAGCGGCCCAAACAGGGGTTGAGCTAATGTCAGTGACCCGTATTTACTCAACAATCTCTATTCATACTATGAAAATAAATAGTGTGTGTGCGTGTGCGTATCCCAGGTACTATCACACATACAGGTGCATTGTGCTATTATGCATACAATGGTCTATCTAAAATTGGTAAATCAAGTGTGGCTGATTGTGAGGTCCCTCAGAACGGCTGGCTCAGCTTTCCTCCTACTCTCCATCACCGCTCCAAGTGTTTTCTCCAGCGCTGCATTGGGAAGCATACCGGGATATAGCTTACTAGTTTGGCACCATGTGTTTTTTTCCCCCACGCTCCCAGGACCTGTCAGTTCTTCAGTGCGAGGTGTGTGTCCTGGTCTTCTCTGTGACGGACCGGAGGAGTTTTCACCGCACCGCTCAGCTCCGGCTCCTCTTGAGAGAGACTCAGCCTCAGACTCCCATAATCCTTGTGGGCAACAAGAGCGATCTCGTCCGCTCTCGTGAGGTTAGCGCCCAGGGTAAGATGGCCGAAATGGATAGTACACTGACATGTATGAAGCCATGTTGTGTTGGGTATATTTCCTTTACTTAGTTACATAACGTTGGTATTGGCTTTCTTTATATTACAATATGATGATATTCTGACCCTTCTGATCTGTACCTTTCTGGTCAAAACAAACATGTAATTCACAGACATCTCTCTTCAAAATCGATAGGAAATGCAATTGTAATTAGTTTGAAGATAAAACAGGAAGGCATACCTCCACATTGGTCTCAAATGCACCCAGGGACGGCTGCCCCTAGTCCTTCACAGATACATTAACTGTATAAGTACTGCATCAGCGGCTACTAGCCGATGTCTATTTACATTCATAAAACACATCTGTGTAAATCCTTTAGCGCCTCTCTATAGCTGTTTTGGGCATGCATAATGTATAGTATTGCAAAACTTTGACAAATGTAAGGTGGTGGTTTACCCTGATTGGGTAATGAAAGGAACTCCATCATTCTAATAAAGACGCTGACACAACCGCATGCAGCCATGCTAATGATAGCGCCAGTAGCCCTTGGCTGTTTTAGTCAGCGCTTTCATCACCCGAACCTCAGCTTAAGCTACCGCCATCCACTGATCTTCGTTCCTCTCCATCTCTCTCTGCCACCCCGTCCCCACCCCTCCAGAGGCCCTGACAAGCGCAGCCCTATTCCAGTGTTTGTATCTGGAGATCTCCGCCTCGCTGGACCACAGAACTCCGGAGCTCCTGGAGTGCGCCGTGAGGCTAGCCAGGGGTCAGGCTCCGTGGCCCCCGGGCGCCAGTGCCGAGGACATGATCGGAGGGGGCCAGCGTGAGAGCATAACATCTCGTGCAAAGCGCTTCCTGACTAACCTGGTGCCCAGGTACCCCCGGGATCGTGAGCGCGAGGGCGGGAGGTTCTTCAGGCAGAAGTCCCGGTCTTGCCATGACCTGGGGGCTCTGTGATGTTCAAGCCAAGGCTGTAAACAACACCATGTCTGGGTTTTTATTATGTAGTTATGGAGTTGAGATGAGAGATGAGATTATGGAGATGAGAAGGTGCAAATAGGAAAATTAGTTATGAGATTAGGAGTGCTGAACATGATCACTTTAAAGTAGTTAAGTGGTAAATAACAGGATTATGCTGTCGTTCACAAATGCATCTATATTGAAATCACCGGTACTTGAACATTACATTAGCAATCCAGAATCACTTGTAAATATATGGAGGTCATGATTGTAGAATGCCACATTAAATGTTTTCACAATAAATACATTTTCTGCATCTAATAAACAATGCGTTTTTTCGAGCACGATACAATGACTGTGGTCATGATGACAAAGCAATAGCACAAACCGAGCATAGTCATTATGAACACATTGACTTTAGACATGCTATAGATTATCCTGTGTCATGATCTCCCATACAGAACACCAATGTAGGGTAGATTGAGACTTCACGCATCACTGTCTGGATAGAGCAAGGCAGGAGGTTGAAAAGGAAGTGCAGAATTATTGTATGGAGCGTGATTGTTGCCAGGGCGACGGTTACCTAGGAGACCTGGTTAGAGGCATTTGTGACATATACATTGTGTCCAATGAGATTCCTTAACCATGCCCCCAGTTACTCAAAAGGCCACATGAGAATTGCGACATACACACGGAACAGAGGCTTGGCATCATATAAAAACATTAAAACAATAAATAGGCAGAGGATTTGGACAGATAGCAGGCTAGAGCTGAACCCCTTCTTAGCCTCCCACATCCACCCACACAGAATGAACATTTAGGGTCATTAGTTTTCTGTGGCATCTCAGCAGTACCAAGAAAAGATTAGAAAAACAAACATATATAAAAACATGGTGGCCTCAGATTCTGACTCACTCACTTCGCTCCAAAATCAGTGAATTAATGGATTTAGCCTTGAAATTTGTTTCAAATGCTACAAGCTCCCTCATGTGGTAGTGTTAGTGCAGTGCACGCTCATAAAACATGTCTACAAAATAAGAACGGCCATGCATGAGAGGAAGGGGTGTATGGCTATGTGATATTTCTAAAATGTATTTGTGGACAAAAGGTAGACAAGGTTTAAAATGTGTCAACTGCCACCGTCAGGACTAATTGAGTCATCATTGAAAACTCCTCAAATTGGGAAGTAGAAATGGCATGCACGTAAATAACAACAGACACCTTTATAGAATATGAGGTTTAATGAATGTTTCAGGTTTAAGCACAGTAGTTAGACAGGAAGAACTAAGAGACCACACCAATATAACTAATTATACATGAAAAAAAGAAAGTCTGGAATGAGGAAGGCGACTGGCTTAAAGACTGCAGGACTGCAACTTCTTGTCAGCGATCTTGAGAGACACCCAGGTGTTGAGCATGGAGGCTCTCAGTTTGGACCACACCAGGTGATTGCCAAGTCCGAAGATCTGGGCAGCGAACTGGGCTGCGGCGTCTGGAGACAGCACGGTGGAGCAGCCGAGACCTGTGGATCAAAGGAGAGTTCCAGAGGTTGACCTTTTCTCTACGGGGATGAACACGTGAAGAGTGAGGAACAGGGAGGGGGATTAGGCAGCTCACTGAAGGGAGGCCTACAGGTTTGCCGCCGCCAATGGGGTCGAACCCAGGTCGTATCCCAGCTGGGATACCAACTTCTAAAAAAAAAAAGATCTAAAAAAGGTCATTTTATGAAAATGCTTTACCACTTGGCATGCGCAGGGACGACCACACATCCTGCGCCCCCCAGTCTGGGGTGATTGGCGGACAGTTGATGACGGGATAGGCTGTGTTCCCCGACATCACCGGGCCAAGGCCATTGCTCCTCCCCGCCACAGCCACAAACACCGTTGGAACGCCATCGCCTAGGAAACACAGGGCACAATTAGTCCAATGGTCTTTAAACAATTGTGTTTTTTTTTTTATGTACATAATGTACATTTTTTGCAACTAAAATGTATGTCCAAGAGCTTGCCAACATTTATATTAAAAAGATGAGTGTGAAGCATGAATAGAAACAAAAGTGTGGCAGTGGACCCTGCCACACTTTTTGCCACGCAACCCAAGTGGCTTTGCTTGGTTCCTCCGACACCAAGACACAGGTAGATGAAGCCAGTTTATTGGAGCGTTGGCAAGATGTTGCATGCAGAGCAGGTGTCCCCCAAGTGTGTAGTGATGACTGGCCTAACTTGTGCCCCCGATTAACTAATACACCACAAGTGTGCAGCCTCACCCAACCCCAGAGTACAGTCAGCCTGACTCTGGCCAGGTGAGGGATAAACCAGCCATCAACCTCACACACTCCAATGAGATTGTAGGCAGGTTTTTTCTCATCAGATTATGATTTTAGCAAGATGATATGACCCAACTCGCATTACAAACTCAAGAATTCTAAATGGCAGATCACATCAGTGATGAAAGTAGTAAATGTGCTGCAAGTTTGAGAAAGCAACACGAAATATCGCCTCCTCCATCCCAACTTTTCACCACCATTGAGAAGTGTTGCATTTATGCCCCTGTTGTGGAGCTGTAAGTTTTGTTTTTTATTAGAGGAAACACAATCAAAGTGGAGATGGCAAGAGATGTCATGCTTTTCTATGAACCACTAGTGCTCTTGGTGTATTGCTGGGAAATGTCCTCCATCAAATTTATTATTCACGCTGTGTGCGTGAATGTGATGGACAGGCAAGACGGATTCCCCGGGGAAAAAAAAACAAACAGTGAAAAGATCGTCAGAAATTAGGCAGGAGTGCTCTAAAATGTAAATTGTCTCACGGAGGCAGGCCTAGCCAAGAAGAAACATGATCATCAATAGCCAACCGATGGCTTTGGGAATTCTAACCAATGACACTCAAATGATAGCTCTTAAATCTTATCTATAGCACCTTTCAAGTCAAATAGCAAAGAAACTAAAATATACACAATTAGAAAATGCCTAAGGATGCCTGCAGGAAACATCTGTTAAATAAAGCTTCGTAGTATAAGACTTCTAGGAAAATATTTGACTTCAATACGAATGGATGAATAATCAAACCTAACAATAACTATAGTTGAGCGCTGCCTGCAGCACTCACCTAATCAAACCTAACAATAACTATAGTTGAGCGCTGCCTGCAGCACTCACCTAATCAAGCCTAACAATAACTATAGTTGAGCGCTGCCTGCAGCACTCACCTAATCAAGCCTAACAATAACTATAGTTGAGCGCTGCCTGCAGCACTCACCTAATCAAGCCTAACAATAACTATAGTTGAGCGCTGCCTGCAGCACTCACCTAATCAAGCCTAACAATAACTATAGTTGAGCGCTGCCTGCAGCACTCACCTAATAAAAACACAAAGTGTAGATGCGAGTGACGGGGACCATATGTATCCACTCCCTGTAGCTAGAAGCTCTAAAGACATACCTTCATACTCTGCTTTGATGCGCAGGGTCTCATCGGGGCCCTTGTGTGCCGAGGTGACCCTGAGGACACAGGGGACTCCATAGGAGCCGCAGGCCTTTCGGATCTTGTCGCAGTGAGCCATGTCAGAGGTGGAGCCCATCAACACCACCACCCTGCCCGACGCCGGGGTCTCCAGAAGCAGCTGAAGAACAAGGCATTTCACACCGTCATTACGCCATAGTAAATACAGGGTTTTTGCTGGAAATGTTTTTGTTTTATGCAAGTAGTATTTACTGCTGCTAACACCACTTGATAGCACTCAGACAATTAGAACTTGTGAAAGACATTTAGAACAATTCGGAAAGATATAGTAACCGTTTAGAACAATAAAATCGCTTTAAAACAATTGAAAAAAAGAAAAAGGGGTATATTTATAACCGATGACTCAGCAGAAGGTCACATGGGGCAGGGGGGTGGTGTGATTGAACTCCAATTGGTTGAAAATTAACCAAATCTCCACAATGAACACATGCTGGCTAAAGGCCAAACAATAAGGCTCCTTTCATGACAGCCACGAGATCAGAGGGGCCTAATCAGTGGTGGGTACGTACCTTGACCTTTTCAGAGACCCACTCAAAGTTCCTCTTGACCACCTGCATAGCTTCAGGTGTGACCTCTTTAAGGTCACGGTAAACCTAGCACGAGGAAGAAGGAAGAAAAATATATACATTATTCAAAGAGATTTCCTCCCAACAGAACTGCATTGGTTGAGATCTAGTGCACCACAGGTGGAGAACCTATACCTGCTTGTCCTTCTGCTGGCTCCGATCTCCTGCCGGCCACAGCCTCCATGAATCGTTGTCAACCACGTCAGCGAGGACGACCTCTTTGGTGGTGACGTGGACACCAAACTCAATCTAAAAATATATATTCATTAAATAAAAAGCCTAAAATATCATTCCAGACATTTCAAAAGTACAATAGTACAAAAGTACAAAATGATAGCTTTTCACAAAGGTATCATCGTAGGAAGAACACAGCTGTCACTCATAACACTAATGAGTCTGTTCCTTTTATGTACCAGTGCACGGTTAGTAGACTTAACTAGTGAAATTGTGTCTCCTAACTTTCCCGTTTTACATAACGATAAAACTCTTTGAAAGGGTCTATTGCATCATCTTCAAATCAGCACACTTTATCTCAATTTATATTATGTATTTCTACCAGTAGGGGGCAGCAGTGAGGCCATGTACCTTCATGTCGACCAAGGTGCAGTTCTGGGTGGCCCAGGCCCTCTCCAGGATCTCAAAGATGGCCACGGTGCTGCGGTTCATGATGTCCACCTCACACTGGCTGATGGAGAGCCCAGCCAGAGAGAAATTGGCCACCAGCAGCTGCTCCTCCGACCATTGGGGGTCATTGTTGGCATCATCCTACAACAAAAACAACGCATTAAAGCTAAGTGTAGGACCGAGGTCTAGTAGCAACATAGAAAAAACGTATAATGCAGAAGAATTCAAGCAGGCAAAGTACAAAGTCTTGATCCCCATGACGGCAAACCAATGACGGTGGAAAAGTATATAGGGCTTGTACATCGGAATGCATCATGTGATTTTTTTGTTGGCAATACTCCATTTTGTGATACTTGAGTTGTAGTAAAGTAAAATCCTAGATAAAAACGTAAATATTCCGTAACCTAGGCCAATCAAAACTTTGAGTTGCAATGTCTCGCATGAGAAACGCTATGAAAGTTTTAAAACACTTTTCCCTAAAATGAAAAATAATTCCACGATTAATTACCATAGAATGACCAAAACACCATTCCTACCAATAACATTCCGATGCTATTCCTATACTTCCGTAATGGAGGCGGTCATTGCGACGTGATGTACAAGCCCTATACATTTTCTTCTGAGAACACACAATGCGCTTACTTTGAAGAACATCTCCAGCTTCAGTGGAGAGAAGCGATATCCTTCCTTGACGCCAGGATTTCTCTTGAGGAAGGACCCGGTGGCCACCCTGCGACACACCCACTCGATGGGGATCATCTCACAGTGGGCCGCAATGAACGCCGTGTCCGAGTGGTGCTTCACAAATGCCGTCTTGATTCCTGGAAAATATAAGCATTCATCATGTCCACTCTATTCAATGCTTCTAGAGCAGAGCATGGGGCATGCATGGAATATTTCAATAGGGGGATTCAACAAAATAAAAATGCTTAACCATGTGTTAATTTATTTACATTTTTGGGCAATAATTGGTTGTGTGTGTTACATGTACATAGAAATGCTATGATGCGTGCATTAGTATCCCTTGTGCCTGTAGAAAAGCAGGTGGGTCCCGACATTTACTAGATTATAATTAAGAAGGCCGTCATTGGCACATAATGACTGACATTTAGTGGCTGGTTAGCAGCAATTGTAGTGTAATCTATCTACAATCAATATCTTCTGTTGCCCTACTATATAATAATTATAACTATATATAATTAAGTACCCGGATAAGCGGAAGATGATGATGATGATGATTCAGTAGTCATCATTACTGGGTATTCACAATCTATTAATTTACTTGTATGCAAGATTCACAACAAGACAACCATTACCAAGTGCCCAGAATTAGACTCTTTAGGCACACAATGGCTTACACTTTCTCCGTTAGATTTATTTTAACTAATACACAAACAAATTAGTTCATTAGAAATATTGACTTTTTACGATTTGACGTAACATAGGCCATCTAATACATGGAGAAACACTCAAAAAAACACTGCATTACACTTATAAGAAATAACAAGTAACAAGTTCCACAATTACAATAACTCGAATGGGTTAATTCACTCCAAACGGTTATTCTCACCTGCCTCCTGAAGCAACTTGAACACGCAGCTGGTGGTTTTGTTAGCAATAGCGGCCTTGCCCTCCATTTGGTCTTTCCGAACCGCATTTCCAGCAGTGATCTGGTTTTTGGATTGAACCAGAACTAAACCGGGCTGGTCCACAAGCTCAAAAATTTCCTTCGTCTTTCCCTCGTTTAGTTTCTGGCCGAGTTTCAACTCTAACACAAGAAAAAACATGCACACCCACAAAAGCGTCGATTAACATTTGATAGACTTGCTTAAGTAGGAAGAATGATGCGCTAAAACTTTTCTGGTAGATTGAACAGTCGGCCTACCTGGTGCAGTGGCCATGGCGTTCTTGCAAGACGTGTTGTTCTAGAGAGAATACAATAAAAGACAAGACGACCACAGTGTTTTAAACGTCTGAAAATAAACTCGTGGATTATACTTTACAGATGGTAGTGAAGGGAGCGCGTGCAGGACTCAGGAGAGGAACAGGGAAGTTTGCTTAAATGACGCGAAGACCAATTGCAACTTCAGATTGAGCAGTCAGAGCCAATCAAAGCAAGGCAGTAATAACACGTGGGGTAATAACGTTGCCATTTCACCAAACCAGCGTCAGACTTATAGCCTTTTATTGAAATCCTGTTTTTCGATCTTTGTACGGGCTCAATGGTCCAAAATAATTCATCAGAGGTCTTCAGAACAATCATGTATTCATCTAAAACGCCAATTGTTTATTTATCAAATGATGACGCTTAAAGTTTTGTGATCGTAAATTGTCACGTGCGACTGAGTTTAGCTTACATCCGTTTTATCAATAGGCCGTTCCAGTTGTTTCGTAACGGTTAAATTGACTGGATACTTAGCAAGTCTACCGACTTGCACGTGGTTAAGAAAATCGTAGTGTAATCGCGCTCTTAAACTTTTTCTGTAAGTACGTGCAGCGGAGGCCAGCAAGGCAATTAAGGATGGAGTTTGAAGAGTCTGGGATCGGAGAAGAGTGTGGCGTTTTCGGATGTGTTGCAGCAGGAGAGTGGCCAACACAGCTGGAAGTTGCACAGGTCTTAACTTTGGGACTTACGGCGTTGCAACACAGGTATGTTGTCGACACATGATGGAAAATATCATATGTATCATATAATATCATAAATATCATATATCCCCACGTTTTTAATACTTCCGTATCCTATTAAATAGTCTTAATATCAAATAATGTATGACCTCGGGCAATATGACCTATACAGTGGCGTAAACGTTGATAATTGAATACTAGATATTATGCTCTTCCCTTTTACTCCAAACCACCCATAACCAGGAACCATGCGCCACAATTCCCAAAACATGATAGGCCTACAGCTTTTATAAGTGGTTTAGTTGCAAATCCTCGTTGATATTTTGTTGTATTAATAAAATTGCTTTCGTTATTGGTACCTGGTGGAAATATGGGGTGAATCCAAGTTACCTTGCTGTCCGTGATTGGTTTAGACGCCCAGATGGAACGAACTGAATTCATCTCTATTATCGGAATGTCGTCCTGTTCTTCTTTACTGATAACGAGTCTTTTCGCAAGTCTCACTGTGGTATCTGAAAATAGACACATGAGCAAAGAAAGGGTTACATTGTTTATGTGGCCAAGATACGTGGCCTTCTATAAGATTTGATGCTTTTTTTTCATTAAAGTAGATGCATGTGATTTCAATACAAATTACGACTTGGTCATCAGTTGTAACTCTTGACCATCCGTCTTTTATAATTGAATTTCAGAGTCACCGGACTGAAGTCAATGGATCACCAGTAGCGCGAAACCGCGTTGCTGGCTGGCCTACACATTTATGAACAGGATAGACACTCTTACAACCTTGATCTACAGCTTTTCTCTTCATTCCTCTGTTTTCTGGAAGCGTTGTTTCTGCATGACCTGCAACATCAACAAAATGCCATTTCCATGATCCCGCACTCTAACTTTGAAACCCTGCCCTCTAACTATTAACCACTAGACATGCAACAAAATGTATAATAATATGAATAGGAAATAACAATAATTATATCACGCTCACGTAAAATACATCTCTGTTGTTGTTGTTGCCCCAAACTGTGCTCCTTGACTACATGTGGCTTTGATTCAGCATAGTTTTGTATGACCTCCAAGCTTTTAGACAAGAAACAATCAAGATTTTGGGTTCTGTCTTCCCCAACGCCTGGACTTGACTTGGCGGTCACCGATTTGGTCGGACCGATGCCAGCCGTCCTGCTCTCCTCATTGCCCGTCAACCTTGAGAGTCCCTCTGGCTCCACGTAGGGCTCCGTGTATCCCATCACACATGGCGAGTCAGTACTGGTGCGGGTCAGAAGGGCGTCCACCTCGTCATAGAACCTCATGAGGCGCCGCGGATCGGTGCCCTCCGCCTTCCCCTTCTGTAGAGAGCGGTACAGGTACTTGAGGTTCTTGTACTTGGTGTGGCACTGCTTCCAGTCCCTCTCGACGCCCTGCAGCAATAACCTGTTGGAGATCTGGACAAAGATGTCCCTCTTTCTGGTGGAGTTCTCCAGCTGCTTGCACATGCCCTCCTCAGACCACACTTGAATGAGCGCCCGGATCTCCTGGTCACTCCAGTTCCGGCCCGTGTCCGATACAGTGACCACATGGAACTGGTCACTGCCTGACGCAGCTAGGGGTGATGATAGGCAGGTATCTGGAGTGACCAAATACACATTGGGTGAGCAGATGTACAAAAACAGAAATACCAATATTTTTAATTGTTAGCGGATTTTCTTTAAGGGCTGCCCAATATAAATATCAAAATGTGAATGATTGTTGAACAATTTGCTTGTTGAAAGATTTTTAACCATGCAAAGTCTTCTTTGAATTTTCCTTTTACATTAATTTGCCATTATTCAATCTTTATTGTTGTGGATTATATAAATGTTTACTAGCAACTTTTGCTGATAAACCCTGATTATTTTGCTAATATATACTGACTATGTCAAACTTACCAAAATCACAATTTAAATAATTTACATAGATTTGCCAATAAACCCACCTTGTAGCTTTTTCCACTACATCAGGCCTTTTAACTGAGTAGACAACCTGTGTGTCATCTACAAAATGATAACCTCCTTCTCAAGGTACAGTAGGCCCCTACCAACCTACAGCTATGAGGTTGATAATGAATGATAATGCTCACTCAGGCGAGTGATAACGTTAAACCATGTTCTCAACAGGGTGAACAAGGTAAGTAAACATGTCTATAGCCTTTTGAAGTGTGGTTCTCGATAGTCCAAATCTTTTAAACAAGGACTTAATTATTTTTGGTTGATACTGTGCAGCCTGATGTATTTGTTTCTTTCAAACCTGTTCCTTTCAGTCTCTCCTCCATTTCTACATCATTCTCATAGTCGTCACTGTTGTCATCTGAAAGGACAGCATGGCAAGTTAAAGATAACTTTTCCAAGCGGGTGTTCAATGAACTATTTGCTGCTGCGGATGTATAAAAAAATAAAATGATACTTGCCATCGTCTATTTCTATGATGACCTCACTCTCGGACGCTCTGATGGTCTGCGGCGTCTGGCCTGCCGGAGATCCCAGCATTCCCGCTTCCATGTCTCCATTACACCAGGCCCCGATGTCTAGTTCCCTATCGGTCAGAATGCTTTCCACCTCGTCGAAGAACTTCATGTACTTCCCCGGACCCACTCCGCTGCCCGCGGCCTGCACGTTCCTGGCAGTCTTGTACTCGTACTTGAGGTTTTTATATTTGGTGCGACATTGCTTCCAGTTCCGCACCACGCCGAAGTTACGTTGCATCTGATGGGCCATTTCCTGGAAGATGGACTTGTTGCGAAGCGTGCACTTGAGTTGGTCCCGAATGTGACGGTCGGCCCACACACACAGCAGAGCACGCACTTCCTTGTCGGTCCAATGGCGGCCCCCCTCTTCGGCTACGTATGGAGTATAAGGCAGAGGCCCTTGGATCCGCCCATGGAGCGCTGCACAGACCAACATGCATCCACACACCAACAGGCATACATGCTGATGTTATGTTGGGAATGGGATAGTGAGACGTTTGTTCCCAGACACAACACCAATTTGTTTAATATCTGGCAACCCAGGGTACTCTGAGAATAGTCAATCATAACACACAGGCCAAAACAAAAACAAATGTTCCAACCCAGAACGGAAATTTATCAGGAGAACATACTGGTTGAAGCATTGTTGTCAGAGAAGCCAGTATTTTTGGACTTTGCTAGTTTCCTTAATCTCTGACATTTCATGGTAATTTTATGATTTAGTACATTTGTTTTGCAGCTTTTTTTAAATTTTGTTACCCGTACACTTTACATTTGCCATTAAACTTACAATGACATTCCTTTTCTGAGGAGTAGGCTACATCACTACACGCATCTTCCTGCTCTTCCCAGCCATCTGTAGGCCTGCGTGTAGAGCTCATTTGTGAGCCGAGTCCTTGGCTGTGGTTTGTTGACGCGTCTTTCTGCTCTGGAGTCTGTCGTGGAAATTCTGTTTCTATCTGTGAGAGTAAAACACAATGCATTGTGCTGAATGAGGGAGTACCCATAACATGGCATTTAATTTCCTGTCCAAGCACTCGCTGAAGCTACTCTCGTCCAGAGGGTTGTCTGTTTAAGCTTAGGATGTTGTCAGGCAGATTATATCATGTGACTTAAGCAGGCAAGCATTTGACTTCAAGCAGGATCAACATGCAATATGACTTCAGGCTGGATGCTGATGAACGTATAGACCAAATCTACATTTTCCATTTAAACAAGGCCCATTAAGGTTATTTAAGTCAACACAAGCACAAAGTATACAATTTCCACTACAAGCCCCATGTTGCACTTGGCCTAACATTCCCTCCAGCTGCGTTGAACATCGAGCACTCTCAGACGCTCTGAGATTGAGCCAAAGCTAGTTCTGCTCTCACCAACATGCTTACCTACCAGGGCTTCCCACACTGAAATAAGAGCTAGCACCTCTGCTTCACCCCACTGCCTTTCCATGTCGGTATTTACCTCTATCACCATTCCTCTGCCCCTCTTTGTTGCCTTGCTTTTTTCTCCATGATTGAAATGACCTGGAAACGCTTTTCTTCCCCCTCAATTCGCCTTTTATTGCCGCCCGGTTTCCTAGGCAACCAGGCGGTTAAACCCGAAATCTACGCCTGCGTATAACAAAGCAGCCTCGCCACTGGCTTAAGCTGTGTGGCACGGGGGAGGGGCCAAAATGTAATCAGAGAAGCAGCTCGGTAAACAGGTTGAAACGGCAGCAACATGATTTTACATGGCTTCAGTGCTGTAGAGATGCACATTCCTCCTTGCTTCCTTGGTTGAAATGAACTGGTTTTGTTTGCCTCAGGTGGTGCAGAAAATAACGTTGTGGCCATGAAATTGAATTGCAATGCAAAACGCCCCAGGATCATTGCTTTCACTGTTGATGTTCTCCCTTCTGTTGACATAGGGGCCAGGAAAGTGCTGGAATTGTCACAAGCAATGGAGCCAGCCCACCAACATATACAACCCACAAGGTGAAGTCAAAAGCAAGGTGCATCGTTTCATAAGGGAACAACGATGGGGAAAGTAGCCCGGGTTAACCATCAGTAAGAATTGAAGCGTTATTTAACATGTCCCGGCAAGATTACATATTTTAAAAGTGTGCAATACGACGGTGCACCGCTGACGATCACTTAATTGACACGGTGGTGCGTCGGGATTCCATTTCTGTATACATTGAATGACGACATTGATGTATAGGTTTAAATACGTCGCCACCTCAGGAATTCATCACACATAGGTTAGATTACTTCGGTTTTGACGTTTAAAAACAACACGGAAGCTGTTTCGAAGATGAACTATGAATACGCTATTTTGATGGGGGTTTTGTTAGTTTGTATCATCAGCTTCTATTCGGATTTTTTTTTTTTTTTTTGCGTATTGGGTTTATTTCTATATTATACATCGCTACGTACGAGTGCAACACACGTATTCCATCGTCTAGCGCTCTTAAAGGCGACAACCCCCTTTGTTATGATGCGTTTAAATGCGACTTGGAATACATTCATTTCATAACCAGGAAATAAAACTCCTATGAACGTTTCCCACGTTCTCACGTTCATTTGATTTATAGTATTGCAAATGTTTATTGTATGCAAATAGCAGATATGTGATATATTTCGTTTGAGAGGATAGTTTGCCTGTAAAAAAACAACTATCTCCGTCGTAAATTAACTTTATTTATTTCTTGACTGAATTCTTACAAAACCGCTCTCAAGCAATGTAGCATGCATATGCATTGTTAATATTGGTTTGCATGTTACACTTGATGATAATGCAGTCTGTTGACTAAACATGCAGAAAGAATCTTTCATTTTTATGGAAAAAAATATTTAATTTCTAGTCTCTATTAATCTGGATCCCTCTGATTAATACTGACATTGTATCATATTTTATATTTCATATTAATGAAACTTCATTATTATTAATTCTACAAGTTGTCTTTTAAGTGTATGTACATACGTGGCAAAGTTTTCTGACTTTTAAATCATGGTAATTTGGTCATGTCAACCCAAACTTGAAGTAAGGGGATTTCAATATTTTATATACATGACTATACTCATTATTACAGTGATACAGGGATATTTTATCACAGAGGGTTTCAAAATGTAGCATTCTGAAAGGACCGCTTGCTCTTCCTATTCTAGGGGATGGGGTTAGTGAGCACTGCTTTCCCACCTGAAGCGCTTCAGAAGCTCCGCAATGGCAACCTTGGGATCGGCCACACCCGCTACTCCACCACTGGGAACTCGGCGCTGCAGAACTGCCAGCCCTTTGTAGTGGACACCCTGCATGGAGAGATCGCAGTGGCCCACAACGGAGAGCTGATCAACGCTGCTGCCCTGCGCAAAAAGGTGGGTTAAAGCAGTTTATAAAGTTATGAACGTGTCCAAATAAAATGAAATTCTTAGTGTGTGTGTGTGTGTGTGTGTGTGTGTGTGTGTGTGTCGCCCTGCAGGTGATGCGCCATGGCGTTGGTCTGTCAACCAGCTCCGACAGTGAGCTCATCACCCAGCTGCTCGCCCTCACCCCACCTATGGAAGAGGTGGACGCACCTGACTGGGTTGCCAGGTCAGTGTTGGGTAGTAGTATGGTGGATACAGCGATTTATGACGCCAGATTATTTTGTTACTCATTATTGGAGTTATTGTAAAAAACAAATACTAACCTGAACATGTACCCATTTTTTTAATGCACTTATTACTTTGAGCTAATGCTCTTACAATGAATGATGCGGCACACATCCATAAGGAATAGTTTTGAGGGAAAATAAGAAAAGACGTTCCTGAATGTTGATTGTGTTAGGTAACCCGAAGCAAAATTAAGTGGATTTTCTATGACAAGCTCCTCTAGAAATGAACACGTGCTAACCTTGGTGTCGCAGCAGAGATTAATGAAACAGGTTGTGCTTTACATCGTTGTTACAATGGATAACTGATTAATATAAACCCTGATTTTTCAGAATCAAAAATCTGATGACCGAGACACCCACATCATATTCCCTGTTGGTAATGTTCAGAGATGTCGTCTATGCCATCCGGGACCCTTATGGGAACCGGCCCCTCTGTATTGGGCGCATCGTTCCCATCTCCAAACTTCAAAGTTCAGGTGAAGCTTTGCAAGTTTTCCTTTTTCTCCTAAGAACGAACTATGGGTTGCATGGCTTGGTCAAGGTTATTCATTCCCACCAAGTGGCCTTGCTCATATGTGGGTCAAATTGCCATACCTATGTGAGAGCAATTATTGAGCAATTCCAAAAACTGCTGTGCTTCCTCAGAGGAAGCAGCAAGCGGACCGTGAACTTGCTCTATTCCTGTTCAGGTGGCGAGGGGGATACCGAGGGCTGGGTGGTGTCCTCGGAGTCATGCAGCTTCCAGTCCATTGGTGCCAGGTGAGTAGGCTTTCATAAGAACCCCCCCCCCGCCGCTGGATAGCCACACTGGTGTGTCCTCAGTGGGTCCTTACTAGATGTAGCTGTGGCCTCTTCACTGATCAGGTACTACAGAGAAGTCCAGCCGGGTGAGATAGTCCAGATCTCCAAACACGGAGTCAAAACCCTGAGTATTGTTCCTCGCCCAGAGGGAGACGTCCCGGCGTTCTGCATCTTCGAATATGTTTACTTTGCCAGACCTGACTCCATATTTGAAGGTGTGTATATATTATTGGGAAGCTCTGGGGTACTCTTGGAACTTTACCCATTTCTTTTCTGACTAATTTAGGAATCGAATTTTGCTGAAACAATTATTGAATTCATTTTAACAAAACAATATTAGTCCTTTGCAAAGCTGCCATCAAGTGCAATGTAGACTCAATGTCTTGCTTTATATTAACCCTTTTATTTTTCTGTTGACTGCTCAATATCATTCAGAAGTGCAGCTTCTGGTGTGTCTTTTTTTTTAAAGGTTTTGCTTCACTGTGTTTCAGGACAGATGGTTTACACCGTCAGGCAGCGGTGTGGACGCCAGTTGGCCATCGAGGCCCCGACTGATGCAGATGTGGTCAGCACCGTACCAGAGTCTGCCACCCCAGCAGCCCTGGGATATGCTCAGCAGGTCGCAAGTCTTCTCATGACTCACAATGAACAGCGTTTTTAGCCATGGACTCTCGGTCAAAACACTTTATTCTGTGTTCCTAACGTACTCCTCCTACCTGACCTGGCAGTTGGGGCTGCCGTATGTGGAGGTCCTGTGTAAGAATCGCTACGTTGGCCGGACCTTCATTCAGCCCAACACCCGCCTGAGGCAACTGGGAGTTGCTAAGAAGTTTGGAGCATTGACAGACAACTTTGCCGGAAAACGGATTGTGCTCATCGATGATTCCATCGTCAGGGGCAACACCATCTCCCCTATAATTAAACTGCTAAAGGAGGCCGGGGCTAAAGAGGTTGGGACACAACACTTATATAATCCATTATTGTATGGGTTTGGACCTTTTGGGCCTGGCACTTTAGATGCACATTGACGTTTTTCTTTTGACAGGTCCATATCCGGGTTGCCTCTCCACCCATCAGGCATCCTTGTTACATGGGCATCAACATTCCAACCAGAGAAGAGCTTATTGCCAACAGGCCAGAGTTTCAGGACATTGCTGGTTACATCGGTGAGTCATATTGGATTACAGGGTTTTACCTTTTCATTATTTATCACAATTATTGCCCTTCACCATTCATATTGACAAAATCCACAACATAATTGTATTGATGTTATCTATACACTTAGTAGAAAACACGGTATGTATTATGCAGTAGGTAATAGATAAGGTCTTGCAGTTTGTCACTAACACTGGTGTTTGTGTAGGAGCGGATAGCGTTAAGTATCTTACCGTGGAAGGCCTGCTGTCTGCCGTTCAGGGAGGCCTCGCCTCCTTGCACGAGAAGGACGAGATGATCAGCTCCAACAACAAACTCTCTAGGAGAGTCGGCCACTGCACCGCCTGCCTTACTGGGAAATACCCAGTTGAGCTTGAGTGGTGACCATGTGGCAGAAACACTGACCTTCAGGAAGTATCTTGCCTTTATATGAAACCTATTGTACCTGGACATCACATTAATGTCTGGTTTTCTGTACTGCTTTGAGACATTAGAAAATTTAATAAAAGCCCAACCACAGCATAATTTGTGCAACTGCACCATTAGTGAATATTCTATATTTTCTTAGAGGATTGTATGATTTTCTTACATTGTTAACCCTCAAGAGTGGTTGTTTAATTTTAGCACAAATTAACTACATTTATATTAAAGGCTATTCTTCAAAAACAAGCTGTTTCCTATTTCAAGTTGAGGCTATTCTAATGGTGGTTCACCTTTAAGCTGCCTGTTTCCTACACTGAAATTAAGACTTTCCTACAAATGAAAAACAATAAAGTGGCTTAACAGTTGGAACAGAGTGATTTTATTTTTTATCTTCAGGAAATTTAATACTTTTTCACATTCTTCAAACAAAGTATAACATTTTGAACAGTATTGTTTATGGTCAAATGACCAGATTAACAATCTAACTTAAATGAGCAGAACCATAAAACTCAATGCAATTATGCAGAACACTCCAACTCAGGACTGCACTGTTACAGATGCAGTCTTCTCGCTTTGCAATGGCGCAAGGACCCCGGGGACGAGGTCCACTCACAGGGGCGTTTGAACGTGGGAGACTGGTCCTGGTCCAGCTCCCTGACGCGCTTCCGCAGGTTGGAGCAGTGGGGGGACAGGGCCAGAGCTGACAGAGCAGAGGCGGAGGAAGAAGAGCTCCCTCTGTTGGCCTCTAATCTTCCGGCATTGCAACGACAGGGAAAGCGTTCGGAGAGAGGAGATTTGCCCAGACAGACGAACTTGTGGTAAAGATTTGTGAACTCCTCTTCTATTTTGGCGGGGGAATACATGACGCCACCCGGCCGGAGAAACGAGTCGAAGGAGTTGTGCTGCTGGAACCTGGGGAGGCCTGTTGCCGAGGACGACCGCGGTGAGTCCGACCTCAGCCGGGAGGGACTGTGACAATCCTGATTGTAGAGCCTTCTCCTTGGTGCCAGGGAGTGGTACTTATTTATAGAAGAAGGAGATGCAGGGTTATATCTAGCCTGTTCGGCCTCTCTGGAAAAGCCTTCCAGATAAGCTGTATCGGAATGTCTGGCAAAATCCTCGGGAGATCCACCATAGCCTTCATGGTTCCTCCACTTTGTTTTGAACGAGCCCTGTGGCCTGACGGGAGAGTTGGGAACAGTTGAGCTCTCCATCACATAAGGGCCTTTGCTTCTGTTAAACCTCAGGGTCTGAGCTGGGGATTGCACTGCAGTGGAATAGCTTTGTCCCTGAGGTTTGCCAGAGAGAGGGGAACAGGGGTGAGTGCCCTTGGACACAGTGAAGGTCTGGTTCATTGACGCCTGGCGTGGCTTCGACGAGTAAAAGTCCACCAGGACCGTCCACTGCCCATCTCTCCTCGCCCGGTCTACCTCACTCTCAGGAGGCGCTCGCCACACCTGCAGCGGCTGAGTCCGGTTGGAATGTCTTCGCGCAGGGGAATGGAACACGGCTGCACTGCTTTCAACTGTTGCTTTCAGGTTGTGTTCATCACAAGATCGGGAGAGGTGGTGGCAATCCCCCTTGGGTGTGGGCTCGGGGTTGGTGGTCTTCCTGGCATTGCCGTAAATTTGTCTCATCCTTCTGTACCGCCATAGCACAGAGTCGGCGGCCTCGGAGACATGCTGCCGGTGACAGGCCTTCCCCATCTGAGTGATCATTTGGGGGAACAGCTCCATCACAGTGCTACCATGACTACTCAGAGTCCGCTCCAGTTCTTCATCCTGGTCCTCAGGCTGCACCAACACATCCATCAGGTTCCCCTGAGTGTCGTCCAACAGGCCCATGCCGGAAGCCTGGGTTTGTTCCATCTCAGACACCCCTGTGGGATACGAAAGACAACAAAGGTGCCCACTTTGATTTTGGATATTATGCCGTCATCATTTAATGTTGTCGAGGCCATGGACAATTTTAGTAACGAAATATAATCTTTCAAGCACATAGAATTTTTTTTAACAAAACCTTTTTCTAGAAACATAAGAAAGATGTGCTCTCACCATCCATAATGGAGTTATCACTTTCAATGCTCTCATTTGTCTCCTCCGCCTGGTACTCAATCTGTTTAAAAGGAGACAACAACATTGCACATAATCCATACAGAGTTATACTAGTACACCAGAGATGGTAGTGTTGTCAGTTACCTGGGAGTCATTTGTCTTGTTGCCATCTGTAATGGAAAGCAACAAAATAAATGGCATTAGACAAAAACTGTATAAACAAACTATAATGATGTTATCTATCCAATTGTTCCCATTTACCTGTGTAGGAATATTCCCTCCCACTTGATGGGCTCTAAGGTGAGAAAGAGCCTTAAATTATAGCGAACGCACATTGAATACAATAACAACTGACTAATGTTGACTCAATAATATATCAAACTAATTCATACATTTTAAATAAACAAATACACTGGGTTTAAATATATATACTCTAAATCGTTTTTTTACAATTCACCTCCAAATAAGTCGGAAGACAAATGCTCTTAATCAAAAAGGAGAAAATACTAAATGACGCAAACCTCTGCTTCTATCCTGGAAATCTCCAACTCTGACGCTGTCATGTGACGTTCAATGTCTTGAGCGTGCAAGCACAAAAAGGTATTAGGCAAAGCAAAACTATTGGTGTAACGTTATATATGTATTTATTCTAATGACGATAGCAAACCGAGGCTGCGGTTGTTAAGGAAGTATTGAACAAATGTAAGCCTAATGACGTAGATATAATAAAACATGTCACCCGTAGAAAACAGTAGAAGCCTTATAACATTGGTAAGTTACCTCTGATATTTGCATGTTTGAAGTTCACATCCATTGCTCCAACCTGCTCGGTCACTTTAAAATACTGTTAAAAACAGAAGAATATAAAGTTATTTAAATTCAGTAAATTGTTTTTCCTACTCGATGGTCGCTACGAACACAACGCCCAAACAATTGACAAGTTGAGCCATACCTTTTCTGTTATTCGGTCCAGAGTCTTCATGTAGTTGGCAATATTTTCCTGCATTTTTAAATTCGTTTCGTTATCCATTTTGTCCACAAATATGGGAAGATAAAATGGTACTGGCTATCGGTAGCTTAAATTTCAGCGGGATTTTCAGAGGGCGATTTCGTCGATGTTTTAATCAAAATAAAGAAATGTGATTGGACCGTGCGAAAACGTCATATTGTTCACGACGTCATCTATATGCGACTAAAAAACACTGGCAACCACAGTGGAAACAATGTCAACTTCATTCAGTTTGGCGGTCTCACGATCCGTTTAACCAATTCAGTATTCCTCCAAATGCCCATAGAAAAATAACAGTGTTGTCATAGCAAATTAACGAGGTTGACAAAAGGAATCTTGTTATTTCTTGACGAAATGAATGAGAATAAGCTACAGGATGCTTTGATCACAGCTGCTTCTAAGCATGCAGACAGAGTAGCTGTCACATTTGACAGGTGCTCAGGTCCTGAGAATTGCGTGTCGTTATCATACAATGACGTTGTGGGCCATGGAAATAAATTGTCTTCTTCTCTAAGGAATCTGTGTCGCGAAAATAATGGCTTAATTGGGTTGTATGTTCAAAATGATTTGTATCTTCCTGTCTGGATTTTCGGGTGAGTTTACTATCAGAGTCACTTCAATGAATGTAGCGATGTTCTATTATAATCATGGAATGCAATATTTCAACAGAAAAGCCCATCAGTAGACGTATTTTGCATTGGCTTGTTGTCTTAATACTGTACGTCTGTTTTCTTTTGTTAAAGAATTCTACAGTTACCAGCTGCCTATGTACCTCTTAATCCAGAAGTCCCAGGAATTCTGTCCGCTCGCATAATGAGCATGTGTGATCTGAATTACTGCACTCTGCAGAGCAGTTTGTTTGAAGTAGTTTTTTCATATATAAATAACATTATCAAATCTATTTTTATTATCAATATTATTGTTTTAACTTTCATTTGAATGTTTCCATCAAGCAATTCCAGAAGAAGTTCTCCAAACTCATTACTGTGGAGGTATGTGCGGTGTGGGCCGATTACAACCTGACCCTTGTACGTGTTCAGCCGCTGTCATCAGCTGTCATGTTGGACCTAGGGACACAGCAGGAAGGAACTCAGAGAGCTTGTGAAGGATGGCCACCTGCCTCGACCAATCTTGCTGAAAACACCCCAAAAAGAGATTTTGCATATGTGCTGCACACTTCTGGAACCACTGGGCTTCCAAAAATTGTAAGGGTACCACACAAGTGCATAGTACCCAATATACAGCATCTCAGGTTGGTCTGAAACATTACTCATTGCTTATATTTTCTGATTTGATTTATGGTCATGAGATTGTTGAATTGTGTTCACTGTAAATTAAGGATTGTTAAGCATTGTTTGCTTTTTATAGATCTTTATTTCAGATGAGTGCAGAGGACTTGGTTTTTCTGGCCTCGCCATTGACCTTTGACCCCTCGGTGGTGGAGATTTTTCTTGCCTTGTCATCAGGGGCTCGGCTGCTCATCGCGCCCTCTGTCATCAAGAAAGCGCCTAATCGATTGGCAAAACTGCTCTTCAAAGATCACAAGACAACTGTCCTACAGGTTCACCAAATTGTTTAATCAGAATATACTACACTATTACGCCTAATATGCCAAATGGATGAAATATTGCTTAAACCATTTTCTCATGAATCAAAACACCATAAAATGAGTTGGTTCAACTATTTTTTCTCTCCAGGTTACGCCCACTTTGCTGGGACGCTTCGGCCGCCGCACCCTCACGGAGGAGGTGTTGTCTGCGGGCTCTTCCTTACGGGTGCTGGCCCTGGGAGGGGAGGCCTGTCCCTCCCCAGGCCTGCTGCGGAGCTGGAGACAGGAAGGCAACAGGACTCAGATGTACAACGTCTACGGCATCACCGAGGTGTCCTGCTGGGCCTGCTGCCACCAAGTCCCTGAGAGCCTGCTGAAGTCCAGCCATCAGTGAGTGTATATCTCTAGAATATGTAGATTAAATAATGTCATACCTTATTTTTTTATCTTTGATTTTGTTAGGATATTTATGACCTTAAATATATCATTTTAAAGGCCAATCCACTGATCATTCAATTTTCCCGTGTGTGTAAAAATAAATATACATGGAGATAAATTTGGTTCCATTTTTTATACTGTAGCATGTCTTCATCCTAGAGAACATGACGGCAAGATTTAAGCGGCTAGTTTCAGGCCTAGGCTGGAGATCGTAATGGAGTCATTTTCACCCCCTTTTCAGAGCGGCCTCTTCCATCCCAATAGGAGCCCCTCTGCTGAACACCAGCGTGGAGGTCCGAGATGACCGGGGCTGTGTCATAACGGAGGGCCAAGGGCAACTCTTCATAGGTAGGGGGGAAAAATACATTCTTTAAAAAAACACACATAAATGCATGTTCGGCTGTTTATTTGAGCAGTGTCCTCCTGTAGGTGGACAGGAAAGGGTATGCCTCATCGACGATGAGTCTACTCTGGTCCCAGGAACAATGCGAGCCACTGGGGACTGGGTGCGGGTGGAAGGCAACCATCTCCACTACCTGGGGCGGAGGGACAGGCTGGTGAAGCGGAACGGCCAACGCGTGAACTTGGACACCGTGCAACAAGTGAGCTGGTGTTTGTTTGTTTTTTCCACTTGTTGGCCGAACCTCTGGCCTATGCCTCTGCTTCCCCTCCTGTTCAGACAGATTTCCAGCGGACCCGGCCTGGGTTGAACCAATCACAACCATTTCTCTAAAATGGGGCGGGTTTAATACGATGACAGAGGAGCGCCCTATGGGAGTGCTGTTGAGGCCTTTTCATAACCAATATGGATTCCACTGATGTGTCACACGTTTCATTGCTCTGATTGGTTGTAGGTCTATCCAATTGCGTCCAGAGGCATTTTGGTCTGCGCCCAATTATAACGCCCCTTGGATATCGAAAATGAAATGAGAGGTTACAGACTAATGGCATTTTGCGAAATTGGTGTGGCGATGTCAGGCTACTTAGTACTCGTACTATGACATTAATATGAATGAATCAAAAAAAGTTAGACACAATGGAGTTGACCCTTTGTTTGCACAAGGACTTCCTTGTGCAAACAAAGGATCAACTCCATTGTGTCTAACTTTTTTTGATTAGTGATCAAAAAAGGCAGTGATCAGCCTCAACAATGTTGAAAATAACTGCAGGACATCTGTAGTCCATCAGTGAAGGAGCTAGTTCATAGAACATTGCATTTCCGTGACCTAGATTGCGAGGCCAACTGAATTTGAAGCAAAAATTATGTTGAGGCTTTCATGGTTCCAATTTGTTTCTTGTTCACTCAGGGAACATAAACCTGCTGATAAAATGGAGTGCAGTGCAGGTATTCAATATAGTACCAGTATTAATATGCTGTATTCCGAGTTTAGTACCAGTATTAATATGCAGTATTCACAGTATGGTACTAGTATTAATATGTTGTCAGAGTATTTTACCAGTATGCAGTATTCACGGCTCCCTCTTCTTCTTCAGGTCATGATGAGTCTCTCTCAGGTGGAGTCATGTGCCGTGGGTCTGTTCGAAGGCTTACGCCTGGTCGCCTTTGTCGTATCGTCGCCATCCGTCCACCAGGTGGCGGCAACTCCTCTTCAGGCGGAGCTGAGCCTCTCCGTTCTCGGGGATCATGAGGGCGACTGGGGCTCCTCAGCAGACCTCCCAGAGGACGGGGGCAGATCTGAGGCCCCAGACAGAGTCCTGCACAGGGTTATCCTTCAGCAGCTATCCCTGCTGGTTCCCAGTGCCAGCATTCCAGACTCCTTGGTTCTAGTCCCGGCTCTGCCGCTAACTGCTCACGGTTAGTTCCTGGAGCACATGTCTTGTCAGTCAAAACCAGAGAAACAATACGTTTCATTGTTTTATTCCTCAATATGTTACTTTCCGTTTCATGTTTTCCTTTTCTCAATTAAATGCTGTCCTACTGCAGGAAAGGTGGACATGAGTGCACTGATGAAGTTATACCAACGACAGAGGGACGGTTTGGTCAATTCATTTGAGAATATGGCTCAACTCAAACAGAGACTCATCTGTCTGTGGCAGGTATGGACAGTATATTATATATAAACAAAATAATATAACAAATATATATATTTTTTCACAGTCATTACTTTCTTCATTCACTGCTTTAAATCCACTGGTTATTCAAAAGGTAGAAGCGATTCACGCCACTCCCGCTATGGTACTATGGTACATAGAATATATCCCTTTGTGGGTGAATGGGGTTTCTATTATTTACACAAAAGTGATGGCTATAATGCAAAGGTTCCTTCTTTAATTTAACCTCATTCGGGATGGTATCATTAGCATGTCATTATTGTTTTCATGGTCAGGATAGTTTAGGTCATCCTGGAGATGTAGTGGTTGAGGACTACTCCCACTTCCTGTTCAGTGGAGGAGACTCTTTGAAAGCCCTGCGTCTCTGCGATGACATCATAGCCACCGTTGGACTTGGCGTGCCGGGACTCTTAGAAGCCATACTTGAAGGGTCTTTCACAGAGGTGGTGTGCCACGTTGCGAGGGCAACACGGCTCCTCTCCGCAGCCGACGACATACCAAACGCACCCGTGGCTAGGAAACGTTCAGCAGACCATCCTGCCTCTTCAACTATGAGCAAGAGAGAACACACAGAAACTTCTTCAGCACCACATCATCTACATGGATCTGAAGGTTCAACTGAGTGCAGACTTATTAAAGTATTGAGGAGGGCTGGTCAGGTACTGGAAATGAATGTGGGCAATCCAGAGACCCTTAGCAGCTCTCACTTGAAAATGATATCGACAAACATCAAAAATGATTCTTCAGCCCCAGGAACTAGCCTGACGGGGATCCAGCGGGCGTCGGTCTCCCCAGAGCCTGAGCCCAGATCCCCAGAGCTGCGTGTGAGATGGTCTTCAGACACGGGTCGCTGTGTGGACGCCTCGCCACTGCTGGTGGTGGTGCAGGACAGGGCGGCTGGAGGAACCGGGTCAAAAAAAACCACAGTGTTCATCGGCTCCCACTCGCACCGCATGCAGGCCCTGGACCTGACCACCGGGGGGCTTCTGTGGGAGCGTGTGCTGGGAGACAGGATAGAGTCGTCAGCCGTGGTGACGCGCTGCGGGACCCAGCTGGCAGTAGGTGGGTGCCAAGGTTCTCTAAACCAAGATTCAACGATTAACTGAAAAGATGAACTGAAGGGTGTTTGCGATAACCACATCATTACTAACACTTGGGTCTTTGGTTTGCAGGTTGCTACGACGGCGGTGTGTACTTTCTGTGTGTGGCGTCGGGGGCGAGTCGGTGGGTGTTTGAGACAGGAGATGCTGTGAAGAGCAGCCCTGCGGTGGACCCCGCCACTGGCTTGGTTATCGTAGGATCACATGATGGCTATGTGTATGCCTTGGACCCGCAGGTAGGAACACTCATGTATACAGTCATACATGAGTGTTGTTTGTATGACTGTTGTTGTTTTCTTTACCATTTTTTTATTGTGTCTGACTTCTTTATGAGTTAACAATGCCAGATATCATGTATCAAGAAAGATACAAGCCTAAAGGTAGATATGAAATCCTACAATTGCTTTGGAAGTGACTTTACTTTACTCTTAGGTATGACTGAGGCCTTCATCAATTTGATTACAATTCATAATCAACGTTTTTCTATACTTTTGAGCTGTGTTTCTACGTACAAAATGTGTTATTTTCTTGTAGGCGCGCCACTGTGTGTGGAAGCATCACTGTGGTGGGGGGGCAGTGTTCTCGTCTCCATACCTCGAGCCGTCCCAGAGGCGCCTTTACGCCGCATCTCTGAGGGGTCACTTTGTGTGTCTCCACCCTGTGAGTGGAGGCAATTCTGTTTTATTCAGTTGTGTTTTGACCGCTGGCTGTCTACCATGACCTGAGTTTGCCTAAAGCCCTTCATCTGTCCTGTCCTCTAGATACTGGATATCTCCGGCCAGAACAGGGGCAGTAGGCGGATATCACAGATTAAATGACAGAACTGACTTACCATCAGTGCTGTAGACATAGCTTAGAGCTGTACTGGTGCTTTGGTCTACGCTCACACTACCAAGCTCCTATGTGAATGTTACCTGGCTGTTGCCTAACAAAGATCGTTTAGAAGACTCTGTAGCGATACGTTATGGATGGTTCTGTAACTTATTTAAATTGGAGCTCATTCTCTGGCAATCAAAGGTAAACAATACAGTGTATGAGTGACAATTCTACGTCCCTTTTTGTTTTTTTTTATGTTTTTTGAAACCATCTTTACCTCCCTCACATGTTACGCCGGAAAATAATCGACTGCACTTTGAAAGGCCAGCAGCAAAGAGGGTCACATCCACAGAACTTTTAAATAAAGTAGTGTGCTGGTGATGGGTTTGCATGGTCCTCACGCTCCACTGCTTATCCCATCGATGAGGAGCCGCTCGGTTGGTCGGCCACTTGTAGATGGGTCGTAGGTATACAGAGGTCACAGTGGGTCTGCCATTCATTTGGTTAACATTACAGGACAGCGGAGAGGTTCTGTGGACATACATCCGAGAGACTCCCTTCTTCTCCTCTCCCTGTGGCTCTCCTGGCTGTGTGGTCATTGGCTCTGTGGACGGACACATCTGCTCCTTCAGCGACACAGGGCAACTGGTGAGTGCATTTTGTTTAGTTTTTGTTGCCGCAATTTAATATGACGCGTGTCTAAATTGACACTCAAATTCGCCACCTATTTCAGCGGTGGCAGTTTCTGGCCAAAGGAGCGGTGTTCTCGACGCCATGCTTCACACCCGACCGGCGGAGGGTGCTGTGCGGCGCGCACGACGGCTGCGTGTACTGCTTGGAAGCCGCCGACGGCTCCCTGGTCTGGAGCTTCAAGACGTCGGGCCGGGTGTACGCCAGCCCCTGCGCGTTTGAGACCAGCTCCGCCATGGGCAGAGTGCGGATTCTGGTGGGGGTGGCCTCCACCGACGGCACGGTCTGGATCTTGGACGGACGGGACGGATGCAACATCGCTTCACTCAGTCTTCCCGGGGAGCTGTTTTCTTCGCCCGTGGTGTGGGAGCGCACCCTTGTGGTGGGATGTCGAAATGACATGGTGTACTGCGTAGATCTGACGGACCCGACGAACAGAGAGGAGCTGGAAGGACAAGCCCGCATGGAAACCCTTCCAGGGACAGCAGATGCATAGCAACGGTTATACCCATAAATAAAGGTATTCTCACTAATGTCACTCTTGAGGGTCTCAATTACATATTCTCTCTGGAAACCAGGTTTGGAGATCAAGAGTTTGATCACATATACCTTTGACGGAGAAATAAGGAGTCTAGGGGGCCATTTGTGTTTCAGACATTAGCATTTACTTTACATTATTCATAACATTTTGCATCTCGTAAGAACTTTCTCATGAATTCCTATAAGTGGGACAAAAAAGTGCAATTATTACCAAACATCTTTGTTACATTTAACACTGCGCAACGCTACACTATTGTGCACGACCATAGGTATAAACAAAATGCCGAAGTGACTCGGCCTTAGGGGGCCCCTCGCTGACCAAGGTCCTGGTGGAACCCTTGACTTACATACGTGATTCCTTAAATACAGGTCTTGATTTCTTACACACATACAGCTCATTACATCAAGAGGTGAGGAAGATAGCGTCGTAGAAATGCTAACGTTATGTCAAGCTAACCAGTTCAAATCACATTTAGAAGGAAGTGATGTCATATGCCCACAAACACAGTTGTGTTACAGCAGGACAGACACAAGAGCTGTATATTATAGCATCATAGTCATTTTCTCTCTCTCTCTCGCTCTTACTCTGTACCCAAGCAAATGAGTGTTACGTTCATCACAATATTGTGACAGTAATGTGCAATTCACAGTTAATGCCCAATAACACTGGCAGCCTTTAACGCACTGTTTTTAGCTATGCACCACCATGGAGTTCTGACAGATTGTATTAGCGTGGATGACATAGAAATTGTGTTAACCGTTTCATGGCAAATTATACAATAGCTTCTTCTTTGACAGTTGTCACAGTCGTCACGGACACAGTGCAGATTGTTAGGCTAAGTACAGGTCGCAGGTAGGAGTTTATAAAACAAAATGGGAGGCTCTGAGAGGAGATGGCGTATCTGTGTTTAAGTGTAAGGGAAACCATAGCGTAAAATAACACCAACATTGGAATGTAACAAAGGAAATGACTAACACCTGGGATGCTGGGTGGAAAATTCACCTAGCTCTGTCCTTCGGGTAAGTTAATGGAATCGTTTAGCCCTTAAAAATATATTTTGAAACCCCCTATGTTGATGAAACACTGGCTTTGACATTCTTTCCCCAGAGCCGTTGGTTAAACTCTATTGAGATGAGGATATAATATGGGGTATCTTTACCACAGGATCTATGTACAACCACGGTGACCACATTGGCTACAAAAATGGAAGTAATTTGGATTGGCTTTTGCCATGGAAGCCACGGTTGGTATTGACTGTGGAAGGAGTTTGCCGTTCTCAAATCCGAGGTGTTCAGAGCTGAGAGAAAACATCTCACTGACATCTGTTTCTTCCTGTGACTTTTTCTTTTCTATTTTTATGTGACTATATAGTAAGTGCATGCTTGCAATACTAGCGTTAAGTATAAAAGTGTGATTTTGTTTTTCTTCTCTTGTATATTTCAAGGTGAATCACACTTTATCTCGATTAATATACCAGCCATTGAATGCTTTTTTTGTGTATGTTTTTCTTGTGTGTTTCACATGATCAGGAGGTGGGATGGTGAGTAGGAACTGGAGCTGAGCTGCAATGAAGGGGAGATTCTTGTCAGTCAGTGGGCAGTGTGCAGTGTGGACACAGGCTGTGGGCTACTTGATGATCTGAGGGCAGTCACTCCAGGCTTTGGCCTTGCGCTTGGCCAGGGCCAGCCATGCCGGCTCTGTGCACACCTGGGGAGAGTCACTGGAAGAGAAGCGCTTGGACACCTCCTTCACAGCAGGGGGCGACGGTGTGGAGTCTGCGATCTCGACTACACCGCAAAAACGGAAAGCACAGACCATAGTGTCCAATGGTTAAGTTACAAGCTTCTCTGGGAGACCAATGGAATTATGTAATACTAAACAGCGTAAGGCATCAACGTAAGGCATACGTAGGTGTCGCTTATAATACGATGATACGATAATATAATGGGTCTGCTACTTTTATGTACCAGGGCACATGGTCCACGGTCAATGTTTGATATATCGGATATAAAAGAAGCAGACCTTAAAGTGAGCGACACCTGTGTTTCACCTACAATGATTCTGAAAAGCGTAAATTGCAATTGAATGTGAATGACGAATAATACGTTGTAGTTTCTTTATTGAAGCGTGTATTACGACAGATATACTTTATTTGAACTGTAACTACTAAATAAATCATACTTCTGTGTGAGCGTCATAACTCTTGCTTGATAAACTCTCTAAGCACCATCGACTGTCATGAAATATGTATGACATGTATAAATATAACAGCACATGGGAACAACTTGCGGACCATTAATCCAGCTTCTTACCGGTGACAGAGCTGGGAAGAGTGTTGGCTTTCTTCAGATGTTCTCTTCGGTCAAAGCGCCCCAGAAGACTATCTGGTCTCTTGGGCTCCTCGGGGGTCAGAGCTTTTCCTGGACTAGGGCCCGGGGTTACCCTGCCGTCCGTGGGGCTGGCCAGCAGAGCCTGCTGATGGAGGGAAATAAAAGTGAAAGGGGTCCATCCCTCTGCACCATAATGAAAGATGTAAACTCTTAGGTGGAGGACTGACGTGTGTCATATTAATATTCACATTTTGGATCACTAATGGGCAAACGTAAAATCCAATACACAAGGAGGACAACTTGTTCCAACCCTGTTGGAAAGAGGTAGACCTATTAATGGAGTCTGGATAGTGTGTCTGCACCTTTCCTTATACCTTATGTCCTTGTAGTTGTTTGTGAATGGGTGTGCATATATGTAAAGTGAGTGTGGGGCAGGAGAGGTGATAAAAAAGATGGGGGATACATACACTCTCTCGCTCCTTGGACTGTTTTTCTGCCAGTTTGGCCTCCCTCTGGCTGCGTCTCTCCTCTCGGCTCTGCTGCTGCTCCCTGAAGCCCTTCTGCTTCTGCAGGGCCAGTGTGATCCACAGGGGCCCCTGCTCCTTCTCCTGGAGCCGCGCGCTGTCCAGAGAGTGCCGGCTCTGCAGTGAGGGTTTCTCTGCAGACCGACAGGTAGATATTAGGTCTTTTTTTAATTTATTTATTTTTATAAGGTTTCATGATGCGTTATTGAGCAAAGCAGTTGGGGTAACATTATGATAAGAAAACCACTAATTCTTTAAAGGAAAAAGAACAATGATCCCAGGTAAACAGTGACGGAATGAAAAACAAGACATTGGGCAAATAGTAAGTGAAACACTTAAGTGATTGAAAAGGGCAAGTGGAGATTTTTCAAAACCAAACAGACTAAATGCAGAGGTAAGGGTCAGAGTCAACAAATATTGCATTATAAAGGTATGGAGGGTGGACAATATAGCGTTAAATAGTAGATTAGTTATAGGTTTTCTTGGGTTTATCACAAAGATATTTAGGTATTTTCTCAGGTAGGTCACAAAGATAGTTTGGTTTCAGCTATATCTCAAAGATAATAGTCAATCTCATTCAAGGTATTTTCTCAGGTGTATATCAAAGATAATAGTAGTCAATCTCATATAAGGTATTTTCTCAGGTATATCCTAAAGATTAGAATTGTTAATCTCATATAAGGTATCTTCCCAGGTAGGCCTATACAAGTTAATATGAGTCAATCTAGTGCTTGTAAATCAGAATGCATCACAGGATTTTTTGTTGACGATACGCTGCCATTTTGAGTACTCCAGAGAGTTAGAATAGAATCATGAGAAATGCTGTTTCAAACACAACAATGTCTTCCCATAATGACAAATAATTTCACGATCAATGACTAAACAATGACCCAAAAAATATTACTTCCAACACAATATTATACACAATTATACACAATTATACACAATATACACATAACATTTCAATGGTCCTTTGCTTCCAAAATGGAAAATCATCATCATCGTCATTGCGATGTGACGTCTTGATGTACCTGCTCTACAAGATATTTTCTCAGGTATGTCTCAAAGATAAGAGTAGTACATCTCACCTTTTCTGAGGAGCTCTGTCTTTCGGTCCACCTTCTCTCTCCAGGGGATGTTGATGGAAGGGAAGAAGGACTTCCTCTCCTTGGGCTCCTCGTCCCCAGGTGTGTGCGCCTGGCTGCTCCTCTGCAGACGGGCCACAGCGGAAGTCTCCTCCGTGGCCTCACCCTGCTCCTTCCCAGAAGGTTCTGGACCTCTTCCGCTCCTCTGGGCCACCGCTTCACTGGGGTCCTTGGGCAGTGGCGAGGGGGGAGGGGTGGACACGGCTGCCGCAGGCTTGGGCGATGTGGGGGGTCTCTGGTAGAGAGATGATCTGGAAGGTACTTTCTCCCCGTCGCAGCCGTGTGTCGGTCCCGGTTTGGCGCGGAAAGCGACGGGTGAGGGGGATGCCTGTAAGAACTGCGCCATGGCGCTGTCTTTGAGAGGCGAGGGTGGGCTCGGCGTCTCTGAGAACACCGGTGTGCTGTCGGGGGTGGAGTCCGGGTCCATGGGTGTGAGGGGAGAGGGGACACCGTCAAAACTGTCCCCGGCGCTGTAGCGTTTTTTCCGTTTCTCTATGGATTGCTCGCTGTGGAATCGGAGGGAGTAGTTTGTCCGTCTCAACTTGATGCCAAAGGGGGAGGGTTTGTCCTGGCCGTCGGGTCCCCTCTCCTCGCTGCCCTCAGAGCCTTCCGCCTCATCCTGGCTGCCACCTTTCCTCTCCATCCCCTCCGGTTTGGCTTGATGGCTGGGAACCAGAAACGAGGGGAGGTCTTTGGCAAACATACACTCCTCTGTTCCTCTTTCTGCAATGCGGACCGTTTTACTGGTCCTGTTGGGAGACTTAGCAGCTGGGGTCGGGGAGGCTGCCTGGGGCTGGCTGCAGGTATCAGATGATGATGCAGCTTCCTTCACTGTCTCTTTTTCCTCTGGACTCAACAGCTCAGAGTTCCTATTGGAGTCTCCAAACTTCTTTTTGGCTGGGGTGATGGAGAACTTGGCGCTGGCAGACATGGTCTTCCTGAGGTTGGAGTGTGGGAACGAGGACTGGTTTGCATCCTCACCACCAGGCCCTGTCTGGCTTTTGCTTGTTTCGGGGTAATCCTCATACTTGCCTCCGTCTGTGCCCTTAAATATCTTAGATCTGATACTGGCCCATTCTGCAAGGACCGCCGCACTTGACTGGTCTGAGGTGAGCATGGATTCATTCAGGGATTTGGTTTTCCCAGATTTTCGGTCTGGGGAGGTCTTGCTCTTGGTCGGTGGTGTTCCTTGAGCTTTCCGGTCCTCACCAATACCCAACAGCGACTTGCAGGCCGTGTCTTTGATCTGGTCTAAATTGACTGCTGGTCCGCAGAGCTGGGCCCCCGTCACCAGGATGGCTGTGTGGGGGACATACTGAGATGACATTAGGTTGTGGGGGTCTGCTCCCTCAGGACTGGAGGATTTGCTGCTTGCACGCTGGTCGGTTACAGCGCCGCCCTGGTGGCCACTGGCTGGTGTAACAGGAGTCAGGTTGACCTTCTGGAACAGAATCTGTTTCTCGCCAGAGGAAACTTTGAAAGAGAAGGGCCTCTGTCTCTCCTCCATCTCTCTCCAGTGTATTTCCTCTTCTTCCTGCTTCTTTTTCTTGTCTTCTTCTGCTTTCATTCTCTCCTCATGAAGCCTCTTCTTCCGTTCTTCTTTTTCCCTCTCCTCTCTGATCCTCTTCTCCTCTAAAAGGAGTCTCTCCACCTCAAGCTCCTGTTGCCTCCTCTCTTCCTCCTCTCGTATCCGCTGCTCCTCCAGATGCTTTCTCTCTTTCTTCTCCTCCTCCCATTGCAGGCGCTCCTGTTCTTCTTGCACCCTCCTCCTCTCCTCCACCTCCTTCTGTTTCAGTTCCTCTTCCTCACGCCGCTTGCATTCTTCTTCTTCCCTGATCCTCCTCTCTTCCTCTTCCTCCTCCCTCCTCCTCCTCTCAGCCTCCAACTCTCTCTGCTTCCTTTCCTCCACCTCAGCTCTGCGGATACGCTCCTCCTCCTGCACTTTACGGCACCTCTCCTCCTCTAGTTTGCGCAGCCTCTTCTCCTCTGCGTTCTTTGCCCTCTCCTCTTCCTCCTGCCGGATCCTCTCCTCCTCCTCCTGCTGCCGTCGTTGTTTATTGGAGGACTCCAGGGCGTGCTGGTGAGGCTCCTCAGCAGCCAACCACCGCTGGTGGTCAGCCGAGGCTCCTGCTACCTCCTCATCCTCCTGCAAGACCCCCGGAATGGACTCCTGCAGTTCCTGGACGGGGGAAGGGGGAGGATGGAGAGAAAATTTACATTTCTCTTACCATGTCATGCAACAACGCATGCATGCTTTTTTCTACTGCCGGGCCAATCTGACTGCTATGTTAACATGCAGGGAAAGAAATAAAGGAAAGAAATAAAACAGCGGCTGACTCGGCCCTCTGGCGAGATGGGCCGGCTGGGTGAGAGATGGACTGGCCCACTTGAATGATTGGTGGAGGTTCCCCACTGGCAACTGCTGCGCGGGATGAACCCCTTCCCCCGCCCCAAAGTAAAATGCTCTACACATAAAAGCACGCGTGGGCCATCAATATCAACATTTACTGGAAAAGAGTTAGCTAGCAAAATGATAATGAATGAGAAAATGGGTGGAAAACGGGAACGGGAAAAGTAATTATTAAAAAGCAAAAAGCCCTTGAGGTAAATGTTATCTCAGGATTCAACAAGAAGGGTAGGGTTAGTAGAATTATGAAATAATGGGTCAAAATTGTTGCGTGCGCAATGTTTTTGACGCGCGCATTGGGCCATTGGGAGACAAATGCTAGGGCCTAATAACAGGTCCCAATCCAGGCCTGGGGGTAACCAAGGCAAAAACTTGCAATGTACTGATGTTTGGACCAGGCTCTTACTTGTGTAAAGCGCCGGTGTTTGCGGGAGATCCTCTGGTTCTTGGGCTTCACGGACAGCTTATGCTTGGCTGCTGTGTTGTCCAGACGCGGGGCACACTGTGGCACAGCGTCCAGGTTGATTGACTCGATGGTACCGGTGGGGGGGAGGACTCTCCTGGACCTAGGGGACTTGAGGGGGGTGCTGTGTACCGGAGCCTGCTGGCTTGCTAGTTGAACCTGAGAAGAATATGGAAAAGTGGTTTCCACCAGATGGAGTCATATCAATGAATTTCAGAAAGACAGAAGGTAAGAAATATCACAACCTACCTTGGGCTCAGTTTCTGTGGGCATGGCCTCCACATGGGCCATCACCTTGAGAGGACTCTGAGGAAGCTCCTCTTCATCTGAACTGCACTCGTCTTCACTCTTTCTCAGAGATGGAGGCTTCTGCCCAAACTTGATACCTTGGGCTATCTGCCTCTGAATGGCCATCAAAATACAAGATACAATTATTATGGAAGAGAATACATTTTAGTTGGATAATTTAGCTATTTTGGTTAGTTAATATGACCCATGGAACCTACTTTGTTTAAGAAAACACCTTGGTAATGATTATGGGTAGTGCTCATCACCATTATGGCCAGTAATACCTGCAGGTTCCTGACTTTGTCAGAGACGTTTTCCTGGGACATGGTTTGATCCAGAACAGCTTCTTGTGGCGGTTCTTCCGGGGTGAAGATGCTGTCGTGGGAGATAGCTCGGGACACAACGGGATTCAACTCCCTGCAGGCAATCAAACCCAGAGTGTTAATCTCATTTATTGAATGCCCTGTAAATCATTTCTTCATGCACTTAATGGATGTCTATCACCCGTTGAGAAAGAGCACAGTGATAACTTGATTTGGCTATGTACACGCATGCTCTCAAACAATTACAAGCATTTTATAGTTTTATTGCTTGATCAGTTGAAATGGAGTTAACACACTTTTTACAGAATACAAAGACGATTCAAGCACACAAATGCTGCAACAGCTGAGTAATGCCGAGCTCAATTAGTTCATGAAGTGTTCATATTTCAGATGAAAATTGATCATGAAACCTATGCACATTGACTGTGCCGAAAAACCCCGCCAACCCGCTCCATCTCCATTAAAAAAAAAAAGAGTATAATAAGTAAGTAAACTTAAAGTACTTACCTCAAATTTTCCTCATCGTCAGAGACAACTCCATTGCACACTTCCCCAGTAGAAAAACTGGCCTTTAGCTCCGCTGCACCCAAGTTCCTCTCTGTCTCCGTCTTCTTTCTCTTCCCGAACAACCGTTTGAAGGGCTGGAATTTGCCCTGTTGTCTCCGCTCTGTTGGCAAAAATAAAAAAGATTACAGCCACTACTATCAGAGCTTCAATGTCAATATGACACCATAGGGCTTGACAAGAAGCTGTGTGCATGTGCGGGTCAGTTGGAAAAGGAAAGGTGTCTGAAAAGGGGCTGAATGTAGTAAGAGTAGTAGTTTGTACTTGAGGTCGATGTCATACTTTTCCCATAATTCCTCCTTACCAGTAAATCTCACATACAGTAAGCCAAACCTTCCCCTGGGGGAACTCTGGCTAGTCTGCACTTTGTTGACTCTTTCTTTCCCAATTGCATATTAATTTCCTGTGACCATAGTTTCAGCCTAGAGCTTTGTAAATAACTCATATACACATCAAATATGCCACCTCACTCTCATGAATCTTTGCTTCATGTTGCAAGATAATTGCAACAATTCAGAACCAAATGTGTTTGTATTGTGTGTTTGTCATGTGTGCATAAAAGTCAGGTGGTTAGTATTGCTTGATTGTATTGTTTTGTCTGTGTACTTATCTGTGTATTTCCCAGTGTGCGTGGGGTTAAAGATACTCTACACCGCTACGAGGAGACGCCCTCTCAGGGCTCATGGGTATCTCTTTCGATGCTATAAGTAGCAACTAGTGTGGGATTTCACTCTGCATGGCGTCCACTACACTCGATGCATCATGAGGCATGGTACAGTTAACGAGTTTCCACTCATGAATCTGCATCTGAGAGGTGTGTCTTTGTGTCCTGTGTTATTATTTATGCGTTGGTTGGCTACTGGCGATTAAAGCAACAATGACCAGAGAATGCTCACGATACCTGAAGGTCATCATCCTATCACAATGTCATTTACATACACCCTATTTTTCATTTGTTTCCAGGGGGTGACATGCGTATCTTCAGGGTTAAATATGCTACTACAATATAGCTAACTCATTATATTTATGGATTTGTTCACACTATTTGGATAAATAATTGGTTTTGTCACCCTATCAAAGGATTTCTACAGTAAACCAATAATCTATCCTAGTTGTGTCTGTCAAAGTAAAGATGGATATTGACTGATATGATCGTTTCCCCCCCCCCCC
>OOFG01058620.1:0-15909 GCA_900323295.1 Molva molva
CCTCTCTCTCCTGCTCTAACACACTGTCTCTCGCCCTCTCTCTCCTGCTCTAACACACTGTCTCTCGCCCTCTCTCTCCTGCTCTAACACACTGTCTCTCGCCCTCTCTCTCCTGCTCTAACACACTGTCTCTCGCTCTCTCTCTCCTGCTCTAACACACTGTCTCTCGCTCTCTCTCTCCTGCTCTAACACACTGTCTCTCGCCCTCTCTCTCCTGCTCTAGCACACTGTCTCTCGCTCTCTCTCTTCTGCACTAACACAATGTCTCTCGCCCTCTCTCTCCTACTCTAACTGACTGTCTCTTGCCCTCTTTCCCCCTATGGTATATTATTAATATATCAATATGAATATTCATACTCATTAATTACCAAACCAACTGTAGATTA
The DNA here is from genome assembly GCA_900323295.1 of Molva molva. Taxonomy (NCBI): domain Eukaryota; kingdom Metazoa; phylum Chordata; class Actinopteri; order Gadiformes; family Lotidae; genus Molva; species Molva molva. The sequence continues at coordinate 387 of OOFG01058620.1, forward strand.
ACAGACAGAAAGAAAGAAACGCAGACAGACAGGCAGACAGGCAGACAGACAGGCAGGCAGGCAGACAGACAGGCAGGCAGGCAGGCAGGCAGGCAGGCAGGCAGGCAGACAGACAGACAGGCAGGCAGACAGACAGGCAGGCAGGCAGGCAGGCAGACAGGCGGGCAGGCAGGCAGGCAGACAGACAGGCAGGCAGGCAGGCAGGCAGACAGGCAGGCAGGCAGACAGGCAGCCATGCAGGCAGGCACGCACGCACACACACACACACACACATACAGGTGAAGAGAGGCAGGAAGTAATATTATCTCTCAAACCAACCCACATCAAGGTGCCTTGTACCTCGAAATACTATAAAAAAGAATCCTAATATCTTATTATTTCTAATGCTGTGGGGATGAAGACCTTGGCAGTTCCAGGGTCCCTGTGAGACCCTCTGGGTTCTGGGTGCATGAGATTTACAACGGGGTTAGCTTTGTTTGTACAGTTCTACTTATTCAGCTCGTCTGACATTTGACATGAGCATCGTTCAGTATAATTCACTTAGATAGACATTTTGAAAACTAGGAAAAACAAAAGAAAAGTAATGGATACAAGACTGTGCCCCTTATCACACCAAATGTACAAGGACTAGTATTCCCATGGTGCAGTTCAATTCTACTCCTGCTCCTGCAATTCTAAGCCTTGGTTGAGCCTTATTTAATTTCGATTTTTCTTTTCTCGATTGTACAGAGTAAAAGAGCGAGGGTGCAGCGTTTTGTACTGGGCTGTAACCAAACTGCTTCGGTGTCTACATCTGTTTGGATTTGTATGGCTTTCCCCCAAGTAGCAAAGTTGCTATTACCAAGGTATCTGAACGAACTTCAATTGTTCTGCTCTCTTGTGATTGGTCGATAATCAAAGAGGCTCATGGGTAGTGTAGTAGATGCCATGAAAACAAGCGAAAGTTACAATTTAAAGTACATAAGAACATACGTGAGATGGTTTTGCCGTAATAACTGAAAAATTTGCAATAGGGTTTTAACATGGGGTTAAATCGGAGTGTAACCACACTGCCCAGGTCTATTATACTTCTATTACAATCTTATACTACTACTACCACTACTACTACTAATTTGTTATTATTGCATTTACTCAGTCATCTTGACCATGACGAGGCGATCTGTTCTGATGTAACTTAGCAGGTCCAGGATTGGCTGGACACTATCCACTGTCCAATCAGATCCACTCAATTGTTCTAGGGAGGCAGAGCACAAAACTGCAAGGTTTGTTGACTGTTCAAAAATGTACAAACATTGATATAAATGCTTATGATAAACACAAAGTAACGTGTTCACATGTACGCACCTTTGACATGCTGTAAACCTATGGACAGGGCCGTCTCGGGCTCATCGCTGAGGAGGTAGAATTGAACCGCTGAAAACAAGTCTCCCTCAGACAAGCTGTCCTCGGCTAGGCTCTTGCACTCTTCCAACAGCGGTAGACCACACTGGAACAACAATGTTACACATACAAACATCATATTTGATTTAAAAAGAAATCTAATCATTTAGACAGTTAAACAGGGCAAGGTTGTGGACTCACCCTCCCATGCAAACTGTTATTTTCAGCAGGGTTTCCGGGGTAAAAAGCACATAATTTGGACAAAAGGAGCTTGTTGTCAGGGATCATGTGGAGCAGGTCGGCTGACAGCTCCCTGGATATAAAGAGCAGATCCAAACAGAAGGTGAGTGCATGTGTGAATCGACTAATTAAGAGAAACATGTTTATAAAATACTTTAGCAATGTATTTGATTATTTAGTCATTTCTTTATTCATTTGAAAACATTTCCATTTATTTAGTTATTGTTTATTCCACATATTAAAATGATATGTGCAATTTGTGTGCTGTAAAAGTATATTTGGGGAACCTGCAATACGGTTCTTCAATAGTTGAAAATGTAATTCTAAGTATAAGCTATAGGGTAATGTGTACCTTACCAGGTAGGTGCACTCATGTACTTTCTGGCTAAAAGCTCGAGACAGTAAGCTGTGCTCTTCATAGCTGCTTCCCCAAGGACGTCGCCCACGCATACAGCCAGCTCCAACTCATTACCACGAATAAGAGTGGACAGAGCTAACTGGGAATATCCGAGAAAGAACACACACATACCAGACAATAAATAATCGCTTTGCAAGATTGGAGTCAGCTAGCTAAACTAATAAGGCTATTTCACATTTGTGGCTAGGTTCTCTGCCTGTCCATCCATCCATATCTGTCCTATTCATTATTAAAACAACAGTGATATCGTGATGCCCAAACATTTAACTCACTATAAAAACATACCTCAATGTTGTCTACAGCGAGATGACAGCAGGCCGCAAGCACACAGCAGCCATCTTGGAAGTACCACTCGGCCAGCTCTGTACATACTCTGTGGAGGAGACTAGCAGCACACACAAACGGAAATTCACCTGAACTACAATCAAACCACATTCCTTTCAAATGTCCTTTAAGAGAGTGTCCCTGCTGGCCGAGCTTAACACTGCACTATGTACGTTTTCTCCTCAGCAAACTCTAGGGTCTTGAGTTGTTATAATAATTGTCTTATTTGTTGACGGTCGTCTGAGATTATCCCATGCGGATGGATTCCTGTGGGTGGGTGTGTTTTGAGAAACCTTCTAGTTCAGATCTTTTTTTAATGGAGTAAATAGCTGTAGTAGAAAAGTGACATGGTGCAGGTTTAAGTTCAAACAAAGTGATATACGTTTAGCATAATCAACAGCTTGAGAAGCATGTGTATGTGGACTGGTGCATTCTGAGGAGGGGAATACAAACCTCTGGTATTGTTGTCTGTTGTCCGCAGTATTGCTGCTGTTGTTGTTGACTGAGCTCTGAGGTGAATGGATGTTGCCCTCGCATGCACCCTAGGAACACTCATATTACCAGCCAACTCTTCACCCAACCACTCACATGCACAACCTGATTATTAATGCTCAGTAGTAGTAGTGCATATGCAGCAGTCTAATTGAATCATCACTGTCCATGAATGTTCATATGTTTAGCAGTTCATCAGAACTTGTCCTCAGCCAATTGGACCGTGTCCATCTCTATACCTGTGCTACTAGCAGGGCTTCTTTCAGTTGACCTCTGCCGCTGAAGAAATTGACCAGTTTTTTGACATCCCCTGTAGCAATGCAGTATGGGATGGCATCGTCGTTGTCCTCTGCCATTAGCTGGTCTGCCCTCCTATGGGGACAGAACGGTTCAATTCATTCCTTTTGCTGAGAAACAATAAGAAGAATTATGAAATTCATATTAAAACCTATACATGTTTAATACATAAATAGATAACACACGCATGTGTATGTGTGTGTGTGTGTATATATATATATATATATATATATAATTGATATAGAAACAAACCATTTTTTCAATTGATTGTGGTTTTACTTGTGTATGCCACGACTGCACAGTATTCTTTAGATCATACTAAGGTGGTTTTGATGCTACTTATTATATCCAGAACTATGAGTGTAGCTTATTATGTAAGTAAACAGTAGAAAACATGGAGTAATACCTTTGCATGAGTTTCTTCCAGTACTTCATTGAAACTCCTGGAGCCACTGATAAAGCCTTGTCCCACTTCAAACATAAAGTAAACAAGATGTTCAGATTGTTTTAGAAGCACAAAGCATAACATCTAGTATGGGAATACTTTCCTCTATTGGTTCTCCAAGTGTTAGCGACCAGCACACACACACACACACACACGTCCTACCTGTCCAAGCTCCACCATGAGCTCACAGTAGCGCTGGATCTGTCCCAGTCTCAGGTGGATGTCAGCTGCTTCCTTCAGGCTCTCCTCCTTACTGGGAGCTCCGATGCCTCCTCCGAACTTAGACATTTTGACTATGGTCAGCTCCTGGGCGTCTGACTAGAACACAGAACATCCATAACAAGGGCTGTCTTACTGTTGCTTTGTTAGGAAACGGTTTGATCAGGCATGGGAAGAAGGGAAAAACACAGATGTCAATGCATTGAGATCTACAAGGAAGAAACAACAGTGAGGCCGGCTAATGACTAATGTGTGTACAACCAAGTCACCTCAAGTCACTTTATTTATAGAGCTCATGTATGTGAAGTGGATGTAATTAAGTAAAGTCATACATACAGAAGTACATACGCTTATTGTCTATGTGCAGAGCAATGCATTTCATTTTATCTTAGGGCAGATGAAACATTCAACACCAAAATTATAATAAATTAAAAAAAATATATATATACATATATATATATAAATTGTTGCGCTGACAATATACATTAACAATGCATTTGAAAAAGCAGCAGGTTATGTTGAAGGGGACTTGCTGTTTTAAATCTCAGCAGGTGCTTCATGTGCATTACTCCCTTGCTGTAGCCGGGAGGCAGCAGCGAGTCGTCTTGTCCGTTGATGACCGAGACCAGGTCCCACAGGTTGTTGCTGCCACCTGGAGGCTGCCAGCGCATGAACAAATAAACATTAACAACCAGGACCAGCCGTTCCTTATCCATTGATACAAACGGGTAGAGAAGCTTATCCATGGAATGAGTTATAATACAACTGTTAGTGGGTGCTTTCTCCTAATCACGTGATGTGTCATTTTCCTTGTTCAATCCTTCCTCTCAAATGTATCGCTGGGTCTCTATTTGGATTCTTCTATTAAAAACTGTTTCCCTTGTTGAGCGCTTTATGTTGTTATTTTTGTTGTTGTTTTGTTAAGAACTTTGTTTATTTCTGTTTGCATGAAATACACTACAAATAAAGTCTTGATTTGATTTAGCAATATAAGTGCAGTTACCGAGAAACAGTCAGAGAACCAACGGAGCTTCTTCATCCGGGCCTCCGAGGTGAGTTTGTCCAACTCTTGCTTGATGTCACGGGACACTTTCCCACAGAGGAGTGGGGGAGAGCCAGGAACCATGGCTCTGTCTGTGGGACAGAACCTTTCACATCTTTAAGGTGTAACTACACAACCACACATCTGTGAGTCTGCTGCCACTGGAAGAGGAAACAAATCTGAAAACAAATCTGGACGTGAAAGATGATAATGAAAGATGTACTCACAGAAAACTACCATACTATGGTTTTCTATGTAGATAACAACTACTATATTGAAACCCTAAAAAAGTGACACTTTGCATTTGAAATTGATCTCATTTATAATACTACCTTACTATTTATCCCTGCACCAAGATACATTGAACGGTCAGAGTTGCAATTCATCTTAAAAGAGAATAGAATTAACTTTAATATCAATGAATACATACAGACTTTAACATGGACAGAAGGACAGTAATCATCCCTGTCCCCAACCAGGCTCACCGGTGTTCCCCAGGATGCGGTCCCAGGGCTGCTCGGTGACTATGTTGAGGAGCAGAGGGGAGATAAGCGGCGTGAGGGACCACAGCCTCACCGTGCTGTCTCTGCTGCAGCTGGCCATGGTGAACGGGCGGCTCGGGTGACACGTTAGCCCTAAAAAGGCGTTCCAAAAGAGAGATCTGACGGCTGTGGTGATGGTGGCCATCTTATTTATTAGGATTGTGTCAATGTTGAACCAATCACAATATTTTGGTTTCTTTCTTTGTTGTCAATACAAAATGGCTTCCACTCATACAATATGCAAAGAAACGTCAGGACTGCACCTACCGTAAACATCAGCTCCATGGTCATACACGGTGTCCAGGCATGTTCCATCCCTGGTATCCCACACTCGGATGGTATAGTCCCAGGAGCCTGAAGTATGATACATGTACAGTAGGACGATGACTTCACTACTTCCCCTCAGTATTGCCCTCATGGTATTATTATGAAGCCTTGTACCTGAGGTAAGGAGGTACGGCACCTCTGTGTTCCACAGCAGGCCCCTCACAGGGCCGGTGTGGCCACTCAGCACGTTGATGCAGGCGTCCTGGGTGTAGTCCCAGATCCGCACAGTGCTGCACAGAGAGGGACGTTAAGGGAAGTGGAGAAGAGGGTAGAAGAGACAGACATGATCAACCGATATCCTTTTGACACATATAGGTCAGGATAGGGGTAGGCTGTAATTCGACTTAGCAACCAGAGCCTGAGCATTTTTTGAAATACTTCCTCTGCAAAGCTTCTTGCATGTGCTTTAAGCGAAGCGTTCTATATTCTACAACATATATACTTGTTCAATCCCTATTTTCTACCACAATCGGCCTCCCTTACCCGTCATCAGATCCAGAGCAGAGTATTCCCTCTCGTAGCGGGGACCAGCGTACATGAAACACCTTAGCTAGGTGTCCGGTGAACACTTTCAAAGGCTGCTCAGAGCTAGTGGCCAGGTAGTATACACGCACATTTTTGTCCTCACAGCCTGTTGCTATCATATCCCTACGAAGACAGAGAGAGACAGTTAGACAGAGCGAGAGAAAGAGAGACAGAGACAGAGAATGAGAGAAAATACGTCAGAACAGATGTATTTCTTTTATTTTTAATTATGGAATTGAAACTGCATGGTATGTATCAAAAATATATTTTTGATTGCTTGGTGGGTCTTAACACTACTCAAAATGTTTGTTGTCATGTTCATATAATGGCTTTGATGTCTGAGGTCAGATTTCTCTTGAAATGTGAATAGGACTAAAATATAGCTATCTGATGATCTATGAGGGAGAGATAGAAACAAAGATAGCAAGAGGAATGGTTGAGTAAAACATTGGTTTTGTACGATCCGGTTTGTTGGTCCATGTTCTTACTTGTTGTTCTGGCTCCAGTCACAACCAAAGACAGCAGCAGGATGTTTGTACTTGTGGAGGACTTTTCCATCAATGGTCCGAATGATACTGGTTAGAAACACCATATTCAAACCCAGATGCACAATACATTCTTCATACACAGAACAATGCAGAATGTATGTATTATTTAAAAGAATACAGTGTTCTTAAAGGAAATCTTAGGGATTGTTCAACCTGGACCCTATTTTCCGATCATTTTGGGTCCAAGGGAGTAATGTGGACAACCATTTTTAAGATTGGTCCAGTATTGAGTGAGAACGCTGCAGTCGTAATCGGCCAAAAACGGGCTGCAATGTAGTCCTTTGGGGCGATAGCGCCCGTCATTATACGTCCTCTCAAAGTGCTTGTTTTTGCAACTAACAGGCTCAGATTATATTCTATCTTTATGGGAAGGATCCCTACAGGTTCGCTTGATCACGTCTGTTTGTTATTGTATCCAACCAAGTCTCACTCACTGAGAAGTCTCGCGAGAGTTGAGTTGTTGCAGGAGGATAACGGTGGACACGAGAGTGAGAGCTGGGGAGAAGAGAGTTTGTTGTGTTGGACTAGGGTAAGCGTAGTTTAGTGCTACCTAAAAGATTCAGGTGAGGGAGCGTTGCAATGGTAATGACAATAGGGAAATAACAATATATCAACAACGCAAAAACAAGATTTCGAAAGGTAAAGAAAGTTTTAATTCCCTGTATAAATCCTTTCCATAATGATAGAATATAATCTGAGCCTGTCAGTGGCAAAAACAAGCAAAGCAGCGCAATACTGGACCAATGTCAAACATTGTTGTCCACTTTAGTCCCATACACCCAAAATGATGGGTTAATACGGTCCAATGCTTTCACATGTTGGAAGACTCAGTAGAAGCACACAAGGTACTGACCAGAACCCATCTCCACTACACGTGGCGATCCTCTTCGAGTCCTTGTGGCTCCAAGATATACAGAAGATGCCATTCTTTCCATGCTAAACCAGAAATAAAACAGTGACAATGTACCAATGAAACACATAGCCTTAGATGAATAATGACGCTCCGACAGTTCAGTATGCTTCCAATGCCAGTGAAGCCCACCTCATTAAAGCGGGTGATCATCTTTCCTTTCTTCACATCCCATATGAATGCTCCGTTACGAGACGTAGCCCCAGCTATACAGTTCAGATCTCCTTCAACAAAACACACAGACAGCCTTCTAAACATGAATGTGCCAATATTATTTTCTTAATCATATTGGCAGATAATACACCAAAATTCTTAGCGCTTATGTCTTATCCTCAAGATTTATATCACGAAAGACAGATACATCTATTCTACTTTGTTGCTATGTGTGTGTGTGTGTGTGTGTGTGTGTGTGTGTGTGTGTGTTTGGTATCATTCTACCAGGGGCCCAGGATAGAGAATAGACCACTCCTTCATTGCCAGGGGAGGTGTAGACAGCTGTAAGTGTGTTGGTATCCCAAACTTTAATAGTCCCGTCAAAGCTAGCTGTGGCCAAGAGGTTAGGATCATCTGGTTTAAATTTGCAGTCAAAGATAGTCTCCACGTGACCCTGAAAGAAATGAAAGGTGTGGAGACGATAAATTATAAATTTGTCAACAAACTACATGACATGGTCAAAAAGCCATTGCCTAATAAGTCAATAAATTGAGTTAACATTGATTTTCACTTCATGCACAATACAGGCAGTTTCTAGGCAGCAGAAATCAGTAATAGCATGCCAGATGATACCATCCGTAATTGCATACATGCTAATTACCGATGAAAGTAAATAGTTGAAACCAGTCCATATTTTGCCAACACACGGATGTGCAACTACGCAGATTCTATGTTTTTCTATTATATTCCTACTGGTAGCTATTTTAATATACCAGGTCCCTTAGAAAGTCCCATTTCTTGGCTCCCATGTCGTACAGTCCGACTCCTCCGTCCATGAAGCAGCACACGGCGTGTCCGGGGGGCAAGGAGAAGGAGTGGTTCTGGGACAGAGTCGGAGGGGGCACCGCTTCACTGGTGGAGCTGGTGTATTGACTCTTACTGGGAGAACTGGAGCCCAGGGCTATGTAGAGGTGCACAGTAATGTGGGAGGATGAAGTAATGAGAATAATATGATGATAAAAACAAATATGGTTAAAATGATCTGTGGTAGGTAACAGTATAAAGTCAAAAGCCAACGTTTGGTGTAAAACATTTGAATTTATTTGTTTTCGAAGCGAGATGATTTAAGCCACAATTCACATAGTATGTGATTTATACAACCATTGGCTCTCTCTTCTTATTATCAGTGGCCATAATGACATTTTAAAATAACAGCAAAAAAGGAAACTGTAAACCAGTTATTCACATATAGCTTTAGTGAACAGTTTTGTTCAATGAATTGCGCTACTGCGTTAATGTATACTGCTTGAGACTTGCATATGGACAGAACAGGCAAATATAGTAATATTTTTAGAAATACAGATGGTATTGTAAATGGGCTATCTTGACAACTAGGTGGGACCATCTCTCTATTTCTGAACAGGACATTTTGAGAAATATACATGACTAATGTTATATATATTACTACTATGTGAGGCTACTTATAATATGCAACATTATGTAGCTACATGGTATCCCTCATCAGGAAAACAATGAGAGAAAAACACAATGCCATTCAAATTAGCTTTCAAACCTGCACACCCCTACCTCCTTCTGCTATTAACTCTGTCTGCGTTTATATTCGATTGAATTGTTGTAATCATTTGGATAACAATCTGAAAGAAACTGAAAATTGTTTTCTGCAAGGGATCCCCAGCACTCACTAGCGTACTTACTTTTCTGGTTTAAAATATTACCTTTCTTGGCAGGAGGTGAGTTGAGGACATGCAGGGCGTGGAATCCTGTCTTCTTCAGCTTAATGTTATCCAGAGGGCTGGAGCGAGAGGCGTTCCATATTCTCAGGACCCCCACCTGGGAGTCTGTCACAAGCAGGATCAGATGGACTTTAAAAGTACTTAGAACCATGAAGAGCATTTTGAACATAGGTTAATCCTTTGTGTAGTAAATCAATTTTAAAATAATTTCCATTTTCTTTTACTTAGAATTACAGCTGGACTCGTTTTTGGAACGTGCATGCGCAGATCAAAAAACAAACGTGAATGTGACGTAACTTTTGGTGAGACAAACGCTCGAGCTACAGTGGATGGTTAGTAATTGAGTGTGTCATTACCGAGGCCCACAGCCACATCTCTTTTCTCTTATCCCACAATCGTTTTCAATTTACCATTTAGAGGGACTCAGAAAGCTTGTGTAAAAAGGGCCAATGAATCTTTAATGCAACCAACCCACCATTTAGATAACTAACCTGATATTGATCGGTCAGTTCTAGAATAGACACAGGTACAAACCATGGTCATATCTGTATGTATTTTAATGTCCATTGCTAGTCGATACACAGATATGGGCTCTGTATGTGGCCTACCTCCAGTGATAAACAAGCCAGGTGCAGATGGGACCCAGGCAAGACACTGAACCGATGCCACGGCCGAAGGAAAGCAGAAAGACGTGATGCAGTTCAAGCCCTCGCTGTCCACCAGCCTGATGCCGTTATGAAGGTTAGACACTGCAACAAAACATGAGACTTCATACACTATGTGCACTTTATCAAAAGGGATAACTGTCATCAACAGACTTTATGTTTTGCATAACTACCTACACACAAACACAGGCACGCACGCGCGTGCACACACACACACTGTTTAGAAATTCCTTTGTCAATATTCATCTTATTTTGATTTAATACATTTCACTACATTTCACACTGTAAACCCACACAAAAACTAAATGGAGTGTTCGTCAAACGTCATAGTGTAGTTGGCAGGTCAGTCTTACCCAGTAAATATTCAGTGGACAGAGGGTCCCACTCCAGAGCTGTGACGGGGTCCTCCTCATCTGTGCCCTCTAAGGACTCTGGACGCAGCACATGCTTCTGACTCTTAGACCCTGGGGACACGTCAGAGATGAGCAAGTCAGACTGTCTTTTGTCTAAAGCACTTGTAAACAAAGTTTACAAGTGCTGTGTATGTTTGATATGTTTGTTTATTGTTGTACATTTATTTCAGCTTGGGTTTTTTTCTTGCTTTATTATTGTTAAGACAGTGTCAATTATGAATGAAGCTGAACGTTTTGTTATCTGCCTACCACTATCACTGCCTATGGATGATTATTAAAGAGCCAGTGAACTGAAAACCATTTATTTATTTTTTAACGTGGTAATATGTCTTATATAGTCATCAACAAAGTTATCTACGACATTTTGTCACAGTTACTAAAATAAGACCATAATTTAGAGAAAACCTATTTAGAGTAAATCCTATATTTTTGCAAATCTCTGCCAAACAGTTTGTGAACGTTCCACTCTTTTCCGAACGCAGGTAACAATCTTTTCGTGACACCGAAGAGCCTTATACTCTCCGACGTCACAACGTGGGACACCGGCGCCGAGCTGTGTGTGGATGTGTGGAGCTCCGTCTGAGCAGCGGTTGATTTTGATGTTCGCGTCCGAGAGAGGGTTATGCTTCTCGGACACTTATGGTATAACGCCACAGTGGGTGTGGATGTGTGGAGCTCCATCTGAGCAGTGGTCGATTTTGATATTCTCGTCCGAGAGAGGGTTAGGCTTCCCGGACACCTATAGTATAACGCCACTGTGTGTGGGGCATTTCATATACAACATCACATTATAATGCTCATATACAACGAGAGTACTAAAAAACTATCACAAAGTTACCTTGGGTCCTTCCTAGAACTCTCATCAAACACTTTCTTTTTTATCTCATAGTGTTCGACTTCCAGCTGAAACAGGGGGTTCACTTACACTTTTAAGGGATATTAATTAATATTATCTATTGTGTTTGTGTTTGCTTCTGAAATTAGCAAAAATATGAATTGTATTGACTATTATGCAATTTAAATCAGAGCTCGATGTGGAGGAGGTATTCATAATTTTATCATCAATAATTGGCCATTCGATTTAAGGATTTCCGGTGAGGATGCAACATCCGTGATCCAGAGTCTGGCAGGTCCGATCGTAAAAGTCGCATTCAAATGAGTCTACGAGCGTAACCAAGCCCGCAAATCAGACCCTAAGTCTCACTGAGCCTTTTTAAAATTTAAAAGAGTTCTTATTGCTGACCGCCTGCCAGGATCCTCCTCTTTATCTGTGAACCTGGCTGAGCCCTTCCGTTTACCTGGCTGGAAAATTGACAAGCTTCCGTCTGTGTGCCCAAACACCAGTTTGCCCTTCTTGGTGGGGTGCCATCGGAAGAGGCAGATGTCAGAGAGGAAGGAGTGTGCTTCTTTGTGGACTGTGACACCAGAGTCGGGCCCTACGTAGACCCAGATGTACAGGGGCCCCCTGTGGGACACGAAGGCCACGCCGTTGGTGGAGTTCCAACACCAGCTCACTGATGCAGGGATACCTGGGTAGGCAGAGAAGACACTTCAAATATCAATATGTTTATGAGCCTATGGCTCTGAGATTCAACAATAGACTTTTATGTGACTATGTGATATAATGCTGTTGCAAATGCGTTGGGCATTTGGCAACTGAATGCACCAGGACGAATACAGCTTGAACAATGATGTTACTGGCAGTGTCCTTCTCACTCACTCTCTGTTTACATTGACACAGAAATCGGTCTACTATCGGTACCCCTATTGGCTTTGTGAGTTGGTTGTCTTTTAAAAGTAAAACACACATCATTTTTCTTTTACCTTTGTAGCTAGTACAATTCTCAATGTATGCTTTGTTCTCAGCTTAATTTGTAAGCCACTTGGATAAAAGCATCTGCTGAATGTAAATGACATGATTCCTCAACACGCTAAAGCAGACCAAGGACACACACACACACACACACACACACACACACCATCAGTTATAGAAATGTTCTACCTGGCAACGTACCTTTGGTGTTGTCTAGTCGCGCTGCGGCCTTCTGCTCTGCCACATTCCAGACTATGAGCAGGTTATCAGCTGAGGCCGAGGCGAAGAGGTCTGGGTTGTCCGGAGACCAGCTGATAGCTGTGATGGTCTTCTTGTGTTCTGACATGATGGACCGCAGTTTAAATTCATTGTACTGCTGATCCAACTGAGAGTGGGACAGGGTAGAAACATAGGTGAGGTAGAAACATAGGAAATTGATTCAACACATGACCCTTTGTACCGAGCAGTTTAAAAAGACTGCGCTGGATAAAGGATACAAGTTGCAATATCTGGACTAGACACAAACAGCATAGGAGGCCAACAACTGGTAAATCTTCTTTCTTTTCTTTAGACTGTCACAGTGTTAGCCAGGTTGAAGGAGTAACTTCTTAATGAAGGAGATTTATTCAGTTGCAAAATGTTTGATATACATCTATATTGATATTACTAGCTTATAAATCATAAAATCAATAATTGTTTCGTCTGCATTTGATCCAACCATTTCTTGAACATTGTACTCTGCTCCGAACTCAGAGCCCGTTCTTCCATGATGTCAACGCTCCTTTTTCTGACGCACTTTGACGTATTGTCGCTGAGAGGGGTCGCTAAAGCCGGTCTGCACTTTGGTGAAGGTTCCTAGACGTGTTTCCAATACATTGATTATTTGTGGCGGCCTGCAACAATATCAGCATTGACCCGCCACAAATTGTATTTCATTTTTACAATTTAAAATGGAAAAGAAAAAATAGATCATAGAGCTGCACACAGCGCATTGATTCGCCCTGCTCTGCTCTCACTCTGTCTCTCTCACAAACACTGACCACGGACCCGTCTGTGAATAACCCTCCTCTCCATGCACACTCTGAATCACACATATTCATGCGATGAAGGATTGTTGTTGGCTTTTCCCCGCAGAGATGACAGCTGGCCCAGTTCCTTAATAGAACCAATCACACAAAGAACCAGTTCACAAAACTCTAATATGTATTAGGGATGCAAGAAATCCAAAAAAACTCGAATCGAATACATGGTCTAGATCTCAATGAGTACTCGTGTCGAAAGTCAGTTGAACCTGTATTTTATAGTCAAGGTGTGTTACACCAACAACTGAGCTCCACTGGCCACGCCCTTCTTAACATGCTTTTTACTGTTGTAGAGCTATCGGGACACACTGTTACACAGTGATTTAGATCCATTGGGAATTCTTTATAAAGAGATACGTATCTGGTTTGATTGCATTTTAGTGAGGCTTTTGTTCAGGGCAGGGTTCTTTGTGATTGGCCTATCGTGTAAAAATATTGACCAAGCGATGGCTCGTTAGAGAGGAGTGCTGGTGCTCAACGGCTTCGCCTGGGAGCCCTATCACCTCAGCAGGTATACCCAGCGGGGCTCACGGGACTCAGACCGGTGATCGCGTAGAGGCCCGTGTCAGATCACTGTAATTCGCAGCGTGAACATCTGGGTCACCCTCAGCTACTTCCACAAATCAAATCTAATTCTGTGGTAAACGTTGAGATTAATATTATAACTGTGTACGGCGCTTTAATATACAACATGTTCATTATAATGCTCACTCAATGACGCGTAGGCCTACTAGCAAAAGATGACTGGGCTGTAACCATGGGGGAAAATCTCCCCCTCCTTCTTACAACTCTCAGCCCAGTAGTTTTTTAAATGTCATATTGAAACAGGAAGCTGAAACAGGGGGTTCACTTTCACTTTAAATAATTAAAAGCATGCTGTGTCCCCGGAGATATCAAAAACAAAAACCCCAGTTTCAGGCCATTGTGTGTAAAACACTGTATACACTGTACCTGGTAGATGTATATAGCCAGAGTTGCACAGTAGGCAAAGCGATCTCCACTTGCAGCACACACATCTTTATTCCAGGGCTGACAGCCTGCTGCCAGCAACCCCACCTGCTTAACCTGGGACATCCTCACCTGGTACAGACAGAACTATTTTATTAAGATGCATAGGAGATTTTTTAAATGCTTTCACATTGGGTAAAAGTCATACAAAACAGTTTAAATGTAGTATATATACGGCTGATCATACATATAAACAACGTTTATATATATATAAAAGCCATTTCATTTCAAACTCAAGTGACTAAAAATGATATGATAATAACTCAATGGCAAAAAGGTTAGCACGTACTCAAATACAAAACTTGGGTATGTACAAAGTACATACATGTAAACTATTTATACATAGAAACAATAAATATAAATGAAACAAAAAATGTTGTAGGCGGTTTTAAAGATTTGGAACTTGAGCAATGACATTTTAAATATGACTCATAGTGTGGTATGATTACTTAAAATATAGGCTCATTAATTCCATATTAAATATGTTGAGTGAGATGTTTCTATCTCCTGAGTACATGTAATCAGTTCCAAGTAGACCCAACTTTGGGATGTGATGGGTGATTATGTGAGAATGAGAAGTTTAGCACACAGATGTGACACACACAGACACACACACACACACACACATACACCGAAAAAGAGAAACACACACACACACTGAATAGAGAAAGAAACACACAGACACACACACACACACAGACACACACACACACACACCGAACAACGAGAAACACACACACACACACACACTGAATAGAGACACACACACACAGACACACACACACAAAAAAGACACACAAACACACACACACACACACACACAGACACACACACACACACACACACACACACACAGAACAGAGAAACACAAACACACCTACACACACAAACACACCACAGAGCATCTTCAAAAAAGATAGGGGCCC
>OOFG01058621.1:5781-15986 GCA_900323295.1 Molva molva
AAACCAGTTGAGACCAGTACATTAATGTAATGTAAAGTGGGAGAACTGGTTGAAAAATCCCAGAAACCCTATTGCAGATTTGAATCCCAAGTCCAAACTGTGTGCGTGTCTGCGTTTGTGTGTGTGTGTGTGTGTGTGTGTGTGTGTGTATGTCTCTGTGTATGTATGTGTGTTTGTGTGTGTTTGTCTGTGTCTCTGTGTGTATGGGTGCGTAGTTTGACCAGATGGCAGTGCAGGCCAGTCAGTTTGGTGACGAGCTCCGCGTGGCGAAGGCAGAGCTGGCGGAGGTCAACCGACTGATCAGCCGCCTGCAGAGCGAGATAGAGGCTGTTAAGAGCCAGGTATGCACACACACACACACACACACACACACACACACATATAAGCACCTTTCACTCATAGTTCCCAGTAAATTACTGTGTCCTCAGCGGAGTCTTAAGATTGGTTCGCTCACTCTACGTGAAAGCGTCTTACGTCAGATGGACGTAACCCTTTAAGTGCCTATCCCGGCAATGTCACTGCTTCCATTCACAACTTAGCCCTACCGGCAGTGAACCGGAAATGTTACTAGGTCTTGAGCAGGCAAATTGCCGGCGCAGATTACCCGGAATATCGATCCCTGTTTCCATTCACACATTGCCCCAGTACCTTTGTACTGGGGTAATGTGTATGTGTACCTGTGTTAAGACACAGGTACACACACACAACACACACACACACACACACACACACACACACACACACAAACAAACATATAGAGATAAAGGATGTTAAGACCCAGGTACACACACGCACACAAAGTTCTGCTACGACATAGTTAGACTGCTGGATCTCAGATGAGTATTGGAGTTACTATGAACCTATAATCGACCCCGTTCACAAGAACATCAAGGGAGGAGTGCAGGAGTGTATGTATACATTACATGGGTGTTTAACCTGCTCCAGCGTGTGAGCCTGGAGAATGACCTGACCGAGGCGGAGGAACGTGGGGAGCTGGCGGTGAAGGAGGCCAAGGCCCGCAGCCGAGACCTCGAGGATGCCCTGCAGAGAGCCAAGCAGGACATGGCTCGCCAGCTCAGAGAGTACCAGGTATATACAGTACTTATGCTGTAGTATATATAGGGCACACAGTACATTTAGTAACCAGGTACACCCAGTACCCACTTCTGTGGTCACGAATAAACTTGAACTTCCTGTTCTCCAGGACCTGATGAACCTGAAGCTGGCCTTGGACATCGAGATCGCCACCTACAGGAAACTATTGGAAGGAGAGGAGGACAGGTGAGGAGAGGATGAGGAGAGGATGAGGAGAGAGTGCGAGAGGATGAGGAGAGAGTGTGAGAGGATGAGGAAAAGATGAGAGGATGAGGAGAGGAGGAGGAGAGAATGAGGAGAGGACTAGGGGAGGATGAGGAGAGGATGGGAGAAGAGGAGAGAGCAGAGGAAGAGAGGAGGGAGAAAGGAGGAGAGGATAGAGGAGATGAGAAGAGAGAGGGGGAGAGGATAGAGCAGTGTTAGAGAGGTGAGGAGGAGGAAAGGGAAGGGAAAAGGGTTGTTCATGTACTTTCTCATTTAAACAAACATTTTTCCTCACAGAATTGGACAACAGTCTATTCTTAACATCCAGTCTATCTCCAACTACAGTAAGTATTATACACACATACACCCCACTCTGACACACACACACAGACAGACACACACACACACACAGAGAGACAGACACACACACACACACACACACAGTCTGGTCTGGTGCTATCCTGAAATCAATATTTTTGTTGTTTAACCTCCTGTAACAAAACAAAAGGGAGGCGCCACCTAGTGGCGCCACTTGTTATAGACCTGACTGTTACACTCCCTCTCTTTTTTTTCCCTCCTTCCCTCTATCCTCCAGGTTCTAAGAGTACTAATGGTTTCCATAGTAATGGCGGTTCTCCTGGATCCAGAATCCTGATCAAAACCACTGAGACCAGAGACAGCTCAAGATACTCCTCCCACTGATACACACATACACACACACACACGCACACTCACTGACACACACACACACACACACACATACACCTCTCCCTGATACACACACACACACCTCCCATTGATACACACACACACACACCTCTCACTGACACACAAACACACTCCTCTCGCAGACACACACACACACACACATACACTCTCTCTCCATCTCTCATACACACACACACACGTGAGTTTTAGGAGGTGTAGAGAATGTAGCGCTCGAAAGGCCATACTATAATAACTGGCCCTTCTTGATTAAAAGTGTATTCAATAAAGTGTAATCAAGCATTTAACCTAGGACATGGGAATATACTATAGACACAATATATAAACATGAACCTTTACAGAAACAAGGACTTATTTTGATAGCGAGACTTGATTTTATAAATAATAACACTTGATATATTCTGCATGTGGGTCCTTTCATTCTCTTATACTGGGTTTGTCATGAATCAAAACATTTTAATCTGGGTAAAAGACCCACCGGTAAGATATACTGTGTAACTAATACAGTGTTATTAATACTGTATTATAATACTGTATTATAATGTGTTATTAATACTGTATTATATATCTGTAGCCTGGTGCTGTGGGGTGGTAGTGTGGATATTAATAAACGATTGCTTCATGGTGATTTATGAGTATATATAACTATGATATCCTTCTACAAGAACAATAAATCCGCACTGAGACAAAAGGTTGGTTTCTCTCTCTGGTCTTTTCTGCATAAATGGAGCACTCAGCCTGCAGGTAGAAATACACAGACAGAAAGAGATGGACAGGCAGGCAGAAATACAGACAGTCTGACAGAGAGGCAGGCTGGAAGGAGGAATACAGACAGAGGCAGATAGGCAATCAGACGGAGAGTTAGTCAACACAGTGGTAGTTTAAGTGAATTACTGAATCCAACGACTTCAAGTTTAACTTTCCAACAGAGGGGTGCTTCATTGTAAATAATGATGTGCTAAGTCGTAATATTACCTTCGGTCACCAAAAGAAAAAAAACATAAGCCTGCTGTTACGATTGTACAAGTATGATAAAATAATAAATATATAGAACTATACTGAGCTATACAACTTTGTTTTTCAGGTTTGTTCACCAGGACATAACAAATATTGACTAACATAAAAATCTACAACGGGAACTTGATCTCAATGGGTATAAATAAATAAATGAATGAAATACCGCAGTCTGTACCATGTATTCCGGGATACATTTAAATTTAAAATATGACAAAATTCTATGACGTGAAACAATGTCATGGAGCACATGGAGAGATGCGGGGAAGAGACGCCCTTCCCCATTGTTTACTCGCCGCTCATTGGACGCGGCCAAGCAGATTTTCGCGCCAACGTGATGCACTGTGGGAGTCGCAGTCCCGGAAGTCGGCGAGAAGGTGGTTTTAGTATCAAAACACAAACTCGGGACTTTCTCTCTTGGACTTTGGTCGGTATAAAGACGAGTTTTAATTACGGTTTTGTAAATCGGATTCACGAATGGGGGGAGACGAATCGCCGGATTCGGATTCGGGGAGGATGGACGAAAGTTCGGTCCGTAGGAGCCTGGAGACTCTGTGCCAAGAACTGAACATGGACGAGCAGACTGCCAATGAAGCCATGGAGAACTTCACTGCAATGTGGAACACATACACACTGGAGGTATATCTGCTAATATATATACATTTCATATATTTATATATATAGAAAACATAAAACATATACATAAATCTGGAATACAAATACACTGTCTGGAGCTAATACTGTTGAAATATATCTGGAACACACTAATACATGTTGCATTACTGTTTAAATATAAAGAAGTCTAAATATAAATGCTTTAATCAAAGCACAACTTATATTTCCATAGTTATGTATTATTTATGCGTTATTTGTGTTGGTATTTGACATTCAAATTGTCTCTAAAATAAACATTACCATAGTATACTCAGAACCTATAGTGAGTCATTTTAGTACTTTATTGTAATCCCTGACGGGAATTTCGGGTGTCATAGAAGAAAGTACAGTACAGGACAGTAATATAATGAAAAATATCCTAATGGCTGGCTGAATCCAAACATATTCACACAATTAGTTGTAGTGTGTGTGACTAACACAGTGTAGATTTGATGCCGTTTTCATAACTAGCAGGCCTATGGTGTGACAGTTGACATAACATGACGTGAGACATCTATGTCACACTGTTGCCTTGATCTGTTTATATCAATATAAGGTATACCAACAGATATGTTAGTAGATACTGGGACATGTGGCCACTGTCTATGGTTATTCTTGTCATTAACTATGATGTATATCCACTAGTCAGTGGATATATGGATATGTGGCTTTAGTTTATCATTCTTGTCATGTCTATCCATATTCTGTAACCATTGTTTCATCATCATCATATGATCGTCATCATCATAACTCATTATTTTACATTTTTAACATTTCGGTTGTAGTGGTTTTGTTGTCATTGAGAACAATAATATAACCATACCTTAGCCTGTATGTACTAGCATCAAGGGCATCTCCACACAAAACAACATTCTTCAAACACTCCCTGATGTCAAATCCTTTAAAACTGAGAAAAGTTTTGATATATTTAATTTTATTGACTGAGGTTCAGTAATTGTTACCTTCTTCTCTCTTTTTCATGTTATCATGGTATTGTATTGGTGGTTGTTCCTCTTTCTTCACTGTTAGTTAGTGATTTAGTGTTATTATTGTGTCAAGTCATGCCAATACTGTTCATTAATCATGTAATAATGTGTTGGTTGATAATGTTATAATGTTAGTTATTCATGACATGAAATAATGTGTTTGTTTATCATGCAGTTTACATATTCAAATATTTTAGCCTGGTTAAGGCCATAACCCAGTTACTTATCTGCTGTGTAACACTTTACAGCCTTTGTTGCAAATCAACATAAGGATGTAAGTCAACACAATAATAAGTGTTGATCCATTGTGTATCGACCTCATGCATTCGCTTAGTTTAGGGCACCTGTCCCTTCTTGAACTGACCTAACTTCCGCTGATTAACGGTTGGTTATGATAGTAGCCATGTAAACACATTGACCTAACTTCCATAACCCTAACCTGGTTATCTAAGTGACCATGTTAACGCAGTGACCTATCTTCAGTTGACTAAGACTTTCCCGTATGGAAATCCCCAGACCTTCCATAGTCTGGTGTTGATTAACTGTGACTGCCTACTAAAATCTGCCTACTTGCCAGGGAGAGGCCCTGATTGACATTCAAACACAACCAATCACGGACCGTACGCAATGTATCAAGTGTTTAGGTTGCATGGTGACGTAACCTAACTTCTGTTGATTAACCGCTAAACTCCGCCCTCAGGGGGAGGTGGTCCACTGGCTGGCGTGTGCGCTGTACGCAGCGTGCAGGAAGAGCTCCACCCCCACGGTGGGCCGGGGTGTGATGGAGGGGAACTGCGTCTCCCTCACCAGGATCCTGCGCACCGCCAAACTCAGGTAGACAAGGCAACACACATCCTCGCCAACCGCCAAATTCAGGCAGTGGGTAGCAAACTCACATGCATGGCTGCCGCACACCAACCAAGCATTAGAAGATTTGATGGTGCGACCGAGGGTCATCGTGTGTTTGCAAAGAGTAAATGTTTAGGTCGAGGCAAGAAGTGGTGCACTGTACAGGGAACCAGATTTCTGATCCACACTTACCCCTTTTCCACTAACATGGAACGGATGCCATTCCGGTTTGCGCACCTTATTTAGAACCGTCTGGAGCATTTCTACCAAAAATAGGTTTCAGGGTGGAACCAAAAAGTAGCAGTGTCATATTCTACAGGTTGGAAAGAGAGGATGGAAAAAAAAAATAGCTTCCTACTACTGTTTACTTCTGGTGTGCATTATGCAACGCCCTCCGTTGATGACGTATCCTTAATTACTCACGTCCTTGATTCTATTCCTCCTCAGTCTGATCCAGTTATTCCTCCTCAGTCTGATCCAGTTATTCCTCCTCAGTCTGATCCAGTTATTCCTCCTCAGTCTGATCCAGTTCTTCCTCCTCATTCTGATCCAGTTCATCCTCCTCATTCTGATCCAGTTCTCTTCTTCCTCCTCAGTCTGATCCAGTTCTCCTCTTCCTCCTCAGTCTGATCCAGTTCTCCTCTTCCTCCTCAGTCTGATCCAGTTCTCTTCTTCCTCCTCAGTCTGATCCAGTTCTCCTCTTCCTCCTTAGTCTGATCCAGTTCTCCTCTTCCTCCTTAGTCTGATCCAGTTCTTCCACATCAGTCTAATCCAGTTATCCTCTTCCTCCTCAGTCTGAGCCAGTTCTTCTCTTCCTCCTCAGTGGGATTGAGTTCTCCTCTTCCTCCTCAGTCTGATCCAGTTCTCCTCTTCCTCCTTGGTCTGATCCAGTTCTTCTGTTCCACCACAGTCTGATTAAGTTCTTCCTCCTCAGTGCGATCCAGTTCTCCTCTTCCTCCTCAGTGTGATTCAGTTCTTCTTTTCCTCCTCAGTCTGATCCAGTTCTTCTCAAAGATGAGGAAGTGGGCAGACATGTCCAACCTGCAGCAGGACTTCAGGCTGCGCATGGACAGCTTGGAGCGGAACTTTGAGGTTTCCACAGTGATATTCCGCAAGTTTGAACCGATCTTCATGGACGTGTTCCAGAACCCACAGGGGGCAGAGCCTCCCAGGCAGCCACGCAGCAGGAAACACAGGTAGATGGCGCACACACACACACACATACACAGACACACACACACACACACACACACACCACACACAGTGTGTTGTGCTAAAGGTATAAACGGCAACACCTATTGGATCTCCCCTCTTCTCTCTCCCAGACGGTGGCCATGCCATATCACTGATGTGTTCAAGTTCTGCTGGACTTTGTTTGTCTGCACTAAAGGTACACACACGCACACACACACAGATCACCAATGGTTAACATGGCAAGAGGTTACCACGGTGACAAGGTTATGATAGGAGGTTACCATGATGACGACAGGATGTTGTAGGAGGAACGTCGTCTGTGTGTGCTGCAGGTAACTTCCCTATGATCGCTGATGACCTGGTGAACTCCTACCACCTCCTGCTGTGTTGTCTGGACCTGGTGTTCTCCAATGCCAGCCTCTGCTCCCACCGGGCCAACCTCATCAACCCTGCATTCACCGGTAGGCGGGGGCTGTATGTGTTTATGTCTCTGTGTGTGTATGGGCGTTAGTGTGTCCACGACCTAGAATTCCGTTAGTCGACTGAAAGCAATCAATCCTGGATTCCATATTAATCAACTATAGTCATAAATCTTTAACTTTTTTTCGTATTCAAGTAATGTCATAAGTGGCAACTTTCAAACTACCACCACCGTAGCGCTAAGCTGGTATATATTTTACTTTCAGTTTTGATTTCGGGGTGTTCCTGGCGGGCAGCATTATTTTAAAACCAGCCAGTAAACGTTGCAGAACAAACCTATTTAGGTTTCTACAACAATGGTCCTGGGGAGACTAGGCGACTAAAAAATGTGACTACTGTGTTTTTATCACCATGTATGTGCATCTAGCTGGTCTTCCGGCCCAGCGTGGGGAGGGGCTGTGTTCCCCAGAGAAGGCTACCACCCCGTGTGTCTTGGAGCGGCTCTGTGAGCAGCACGACGGCCTGGTGATGGAGGCCAAAAGCATCAAACAGCACTATTTCAGACCCTACATGCACCGGCTCTTCAGCAGACAGGTCCCCACAAAACACACACAGTCCTCACAACACACCTCACTACTTCAGTCCCTACATGCACCGGCTCTTCAGCAGACAGGTCCCCACAAAACACACACAGTCCTCACAACACACCTCACCACTGCTACAGACGCTACATGCACCAGCTCTTCAGCAGACAGGTCCCCACAAAACACACACGCATGCACACACACCCAAACACCTCACAACATACCATTCATTAATTACATGGCTCCACACAACACTCCAGTGTTGCCATTCTGTTTCCGATGATATGGTGTTATGACATATCATCATATATCACTTTACCTGTGTTCTTCTTCTGTGACAGATTCTGAAAGGAAATGATGACCTGCTTACTGAAATACTGGACCCCCAGAACTTTATCGACAACAAGTAAGTCACAACTTTATTCACAACAAGTCACAACTTTACTGACACGTAAGTCTGATTTTTATTGATAACAAGTATAAACTTTATAACATGTCTGAAATTAGTAAGTCTGTATAGAGCAAAAACTGACTAAAGTTGACATTGTGTGTGTGTGTGTGTGTGTGTGTGTGTGTGTGTGTGTGCTTGTGTGCGTGCAGTAAGGCCATCAACAGGGAGTACGAGGAGTATGTGCTGACGGTGGGTGATTTTGACGAGCGTGTGTTCCTGGGGGCCGACGCAGACGAGGAGATAGGAACACCTCGCAAGGCCCCCCTGGAACCCCCTAACCACAACCCCCTGCAGCAGCACGTACAGAAGGTACACGCACAGACAGACAGACACTAGGACATACACATTTTCTAAAATCTTTAATTAAATGTCTCCTACTTAATCTCTCGCTCTCTCGCCCTCTCTCTATCTAGTCAGCGTCTCTTGCTCCCTCGACCCCCCTGACAGGACGGGGCTACCTCAAGGAGAAGGAGCTGCTCGTCACGCCCGTTTCCTCGGCAACGCAGAGTGTGAGCCGGCTGCAGAGCATGGTGGGGGGGCTGCGTACAACCCCCAGCGAACATCTCATCAGCATCTTCAAGTCAGTCTCTCTTTTTCACTGTCGCTATCTCTCTCTTACTTTCTGTCTCTCTCACTCTCTCTTTCACTATCTCTTTCTTTCAAATCTCACTGACTCTCTCTCACTCTTGCGTGTTTACATGCCGGTAGTTTGAAAACCTGGTAACGAGGGTAACCAGGTTTCACTTGGCTTTCTAGTGTGCATGTAAATGCACTGACCGTCTATCTTTTTCTTTTTCACTCTTTCCTTGTCCCTCTCTTTTACTCAGTCTCCCCAATGTAGCTTGCCTTCTCCAATATGGTGTGTGCTGTGATCATAGTGTGATTGATTGATTGATTAATAGTTTGTTTTGTGGTGACCCCAAAAGGTCGTGTTCCAGTGACCCTACCGAGACCATCATGTGCAGGGTGAAGACACTGGGACAGACCTTCAAAGACCACTACACTAGAGACACAGACAACACACCTGGATCACACATAGGTAACACTACACTATACTATGCTCTCTACAATACACCGTACTATGCTGCACTACACTGAGACACGGACAACACACCTGGATCACACATAGGCAACACTACACTATGCTACACTACACTAGAGGCCCGAAAAACACACCTGGATCACACATGGATAACACACACACACATGTTATGTAAAGCATGGAGTTAGTATGACTTATCATGTTGTGTTTTAGACTTTGCTGAGAAGCGTCTGAAGCTGGCTGAGATCCTGTACTTCAAGGTCCTGGAGAACGTCATGGTGCAGGAGACCAAACGTCTCCCAGGGAAGGACATGACCGTAGGTCTCCTTGTCTACCTACCCGTCTCTCTACCTACCGGTCTCTCTCTGTCTACCAATCTGTCTCTAACGCGTGCATGTGTATGTGTGTGTGTGTGTGTGTGTGTGTGTGTGTGTGTGTGTGTGTGTGTGTGTATGTGTGTAGGTTCTACTGAGTCAGGAGTTGTTCCACAGCTCCCTGTTGGCCTGCTGTCTGGAGGTGGTACTGTTCTCCTACAGCTCCCAGAGAACCTTCCCATGGATCACCTCCATCCTCAACCTGCCCCCTTTCTACTTCTTTAAGGTACGAAACCAACACAGTACTAACATTGTACCAACACAGTACTAATACTTCACACAGTACTAGCAGAGTACCAACACAGTACCATCCCAGTTCTAATACAGTACACTGTGCTTCCACGTCTCTCTAGGTGATCGAGGTGTTTATCCGTGCCGAGGAGGGTCTCTCCAGAGACATGGTGAAACATCTGAACTCCATTGAGGAGCAGGTCCTGGAGAAGGAGGCGTGGACCCGGGACTCTGCCCTGTGGACTGCCCTGGAGGCTTCTGGACACCAGGTCCCTACTGTAGAGGAGGTTTATATACGTTAATACTGTCATATATACTAAAACTGTAATATACACACCCTGGAGGCTTCTGGACACCAGGTCCCTCCTGTAGAGGAGGTAC
>OOFG01058623.1:9704-21017 GCA_900323295.1 Molva molva
TGCTGAGCCACAGCTGGACCTGGAGCAGCAGTGGCAAGACATCATGGCCATCATGGAGCTCCAGGTAATGGTCTGTTCTTTTTGGTTTTTACATTTTTGGGTTAATTCTTCGGGATAAATGGAAAATTTCTGTCCTAATTAGCATAGGTGATGTGAATAATTTGAAAATAAAAAGCCACTGCCGTTAGGAGATGAATGATTAAGAAAACTGTTAAGATTCATTGCACATCAAAACATTTGTCATGGTGCTGTTATACCTCACATTTTGTAATAATAACATTGTTTTAACACAAATTGTTGAAGAAAGTAAAAAATCTAGCTAGCTGTGTTAGGGTTTTTCAGGTGAGTCACTCATACACTCATACATTTCCCCTGACAAAACCTTCTTTTTATTTAGGCAATGGAGGTGAACAGCAACTCGGTCGACACCAGCTCCAGCAGCTCCAGCAGCTCCAGCAGCCCTGAGGCAGCAGCCTCAGAGCCCACCCCTATGGGAACTTTCGGACCATCCACTCGCTCCACCTTGATAAACCAGGATGTGAGCCTTCACCAGGCCTCTCTACCCAGCTGCAGCCAGGACTTTCCCCCGCTTTTCACTCCCCAGTTGGATGCGACCAGCAGCACTCCGAGGCCCACCATGCTCAGGCTGTCCTCCAGCAACTCATCCAACATCAACTCTTCATTTGGAGCCACCAACCTCACTGGACTCTTTCTCCCGCCTCTTATAAATGGCACTAATAACGTCACTTCCACTCCCGTGCTGCCCGATCCATTCAGCACCTTACTAGAAGACTCCATGCTCGATGAGATCAGCCTGCTAGATCTTGCCATGGAAGAGGGCTTCAGCCAGGCTCAGACCTCCCAGCTAGAGGACGAGCTGGACTCTGATTCGGGTCTGTCCCTGGACTCTAGCCACAGCCCGGCGTCGCCAAGCAGCTCGGAGACCTCCTGCTCCTCCGCAGCCTCCTCCTCCTCCACCTCCGCCACCTTCTCAGAAGAGGGAGCTGTGGGCTACAGCACCGACTCCGAGGCCGCCGCCGTAGAGACGGACGAGGGGGCGGTCGGGGGATACCAGCCTGGCTACAGCAAACTCTGCCGAATGAGCTATCAGGAGTTCCAAGGCCTCCCACAGCTTGACAACATCAGTCACAATCACACCTACAACCTGCCACTTTCCTCGCCCTTTTCCGACCACCCTGAACTGCCCTTTTCCACCGGCAAGAAGACGGTCCGGGACAAACAGAGCAGCAAGCTGCAGCCTCCTCAGGACCTGCTCGACAAGCAGTCCAGTCGCGACGAGCGGCGAGCACGGGCCATGAAGATCCCCTTCTCCAACGAGAAGATCATCAACCTGCCCGTGGAGGAGTTCAACGAGCTCATTGCCAAGCACCACCTGAGCGAAGCGCAGCTGGCGCTCATCCGCGACATCCGTAGGCGTGGCAAGAACAAGATGGCGGCCCAGAACTGCCGCAAGCGCAAGCTGGACACGATTCTGAACCTGGAGCAGGGGGTGCACGACCTGCGGCGCGACAAGGCCCGCCTGCAGAAGGAGCAGATGGAGTGCATCAGCTCCATCCGCCAGATGAAGCAGAAGATGCAGAGCCTCTCGCAGGTGGTGTTTGCCCAGCTGCGGGACGAGGAGGGCCGGCCCTACCCCCCCAGCGAGTACTCCCTCCAGTACGGCGCCGACGGCAGCGTGCTCATCATGCCCCGCAGCATCGCCACCGCCCAGCCCAACCGGAAGCCCGAGAAAAAACAAAAGGACAAAAAAAAGTGAGCTTGTGACACTGCTTTTTTTCTTTCACTTTGCTAAAACCAATAGGAAAGATTTCTGCAGACGCGGGAGGGTTGTTCTTTATTTCTTTGAGAAGATTCTGGTGAGAAGAAGATATAACAGCATTGTCGGCTACTCTCCCAGCGTTAGTTGTTTCCCCCGTTTCTCTTTGTTCCTGCTTTCTTCCCGGAAACCACTTTGAAGCAGAAGTTCTTTACTTGACTACTGATATATAATTAGTTTGGTTTGAGGGAAAAGGAACAAACAAGGATGAGAAGGGTATGAAAGGACCTAAATGAGCGACTGGAAAATTCGATTTGCTCTCAACCTTTTGCCACCGAACCACCAAATGGGACAGATGTGCCATTGTGCAGAAGGAAAATGAAAGGACTTGTCTCAAGGAAACAGAAGGTTGGAACGGAACATGGTCACCAAGGACTGATGGATGGATGGATGAGTATCTATGCATCATACAGGTGCATACCAGCTGGTTTCCGCTGGTTTTTCAATCACTGAAGCTTGCCAGCTCCAAATGCCCAGGCCAAGAAAGGCCTCCGAAGGTTTTAGATACCAAAGGCTAAAGAAGGTCCATATTTTGGGAAATCACTATCAACACCGTTACTAATCAAAGGTTACAAGGTGCACCTCACCTGCTCTCTTTAGACAATAACCTCACTAATTCAATGGGTTTGTATCGCAAATATTCTGGACTGGACGGTTTTTGTTGGGTTATGCGTAGAGGTGGGATACTGCTGGCGGAAATCGAAGAGGTGGAGCATGTGTTACTGGGCTGGCCACAGACCAGGGAGACTAGAAGCAGGCGAGTTTGGTGACAGGAGGTGATGGACCTTTTAGGGTGGAGGCACACTGCATTGGGAAATGTTTCAGATTCCAAATACTTATACATAGCACTGTACTTTGTCCTTTTAAAGGCTTGGCTTTATGCATTTTGCAGTGACTCCCTTGCCTTTTGTCCTCCACTGCAGGTTGTGAGGTGGGAGCTGCAGTCAGCAATGGCTCTTGCATTATGTTCATAATCTGTAGTATAAGCAAGGTTGTAGGTCTAGCTTCATCATCTCTATCAACAAAAAAATTAAAAACAGTCCACTACCCCTCCTGTTGAATTGAACACTGTCTGGCCTTTTAGGAGTGTGTTTTAGGAGTGCATATGTTACCAGAATTAATGTTACCAGAAAGGACTTGGATGACGATTTTGCTGAATGCATACCAATAACACACCGTTTTGAGTAACTTGTTTTGTCATTGGCTTAATTTGTTTGTAGTAAATTAATTAATCCAAATGTCAGTTTTTTATGGCAATATCATCCTATTCAGTTTCAAAGGCAACTGGATTAGTTTGCCTTCTTCTGAAAGGCATGCTGCTGTCGCAAATAAATTGGTTATTTTATTTCTGACAACATACCCCCTAACTTATTTATTTATGAGTTAACTAAAGAAAGAGACAAATGTTTGTAGTGGACACTTTATTTTGAATGCCTTTATTTGACAAGGTCATATCTTGACCTTAAGGTTTTGAGAATTAAGGAAACCTTGTCCTCAAAGCAGAAGTGCTATTATTTGTCTTTTTGAATGAAGTCTGTCAGTCCATGTATGTTACCCCATATAAAATGGCAGTCGTTACAATTTAACATACATGGCTGAAAATGGCAATTTACAGCAATGAGAGATGGGTGAAAAAAATGTATTGAATGGAGATGATGTTGGAAGCACTAATTCAATATGGTATCAAGGCAGTTTGTCGTTTCACTTCAACACAAATATTGAGTTACTTAGTATCTTAGCGCACTGCTTCAGTCCGTCTTGTTCGTCTGTAAATATTTCCATGTTTGTGTTTGTCAAAACTTTCCGTAGTCTCATGTCTCCATGTCCCTCTGACCCCCTGGTTTGAGTTTGGATGTAGTTTATCTATCCTTGTTTTACTTAAAAAAAATGTTTGCTGGCAATCTGGGATTATTTTTATTGATTTAATAAAGTGTTTTTATTTTCAACCGTGACTTTGCTTCAGTCTCAGTAATGTTCATAATTGAACTGTTAACATGAATTCCGTTGTAATCGGGATTTGGTCAACAAGATTGTACTATACCTTTTACTATTTAAACGGGTACTTGGAATGGTTTTCATTCATGCTAAGACCCTGGCTGTCGATTGGCTGCAACACAGCTGTGATTATTATTGGAGCACCAATCGGGTGCTGGATGGGCGGGCGGCTGTGAGCCTTGTGTCCCATAGCATTGTTGATATTATAAACCAGTTGTAGGTCTGGTTGTCATAACCAACTGACAACCTTCCATGAAAGTCCCAAAAATGTTAATTATTCGCCTTGATAGCTATTTCCACAGTAACATTATTCACCTATTCAATAATAATAGCCAATTTGTTAGGTCATGCCTACAGGTTTAGCTGTATTACTGGGATCAAAACCTAGCACCTTTTATCTGGGAGTTGGGAAAACCCTAGCCAACATGCTAGCCTTCCCCACAGTCGCACTCAGCACATCGTCCTTAAAGCAACCAGAATTAGATTAACATTGTAACAAAATGTGGTTTATTCTCCAAAACAGACAAGCAAGACATCTCTATTAAAACACCACAATGACTAAGAACACTAATGAGCTAGGTACATGGAATCTTTGTTGGATAGGTTACATGAAACACAAAGTAAACAGACGAAAACTAAGAACAAAGGAGAACTCAGGTAAACAAGATGTCAGTCGTCCTCAAAGGCATCAAAAACTACTTCTATTTCAAAAGTATTTACTGTGATGAAGATAAGGCATACATCTTCACGATACAATGATAGTAAAATAGCGAAAAGGCATGTAGCACTGGCGTAGCACATACGTCAAGAAACATCCGTCCAATTAAAATGGGGATGGGGCGAGGTCATATGAGATGTAATACTGAGAAAATGTACATAGCATGTGATTTGTGTATGCTCGGGCCAACCTATGGAATATATAAATGTTGATCATATCCAAAGAGAATCAAATGAGGGACACCATGCCAAAAGAGACACATGGAGTCCAATGTGGTATGCTTTAAACTCTTGTTGAAACTACCATTTCTTTAGCTTTGTTCGTTTTGCACGATTCCACTTCCTCCACCTCCTCAGATCTTGTCATCCTTCTTCTCCTCCTCTGTGGGGTAGGAGTGCCAGGTGAGCCGCTCCTCGTAGAAGGAGATGACCACCTGGGGGCACTTGACGTTCGCCTCCTTGGCTGGGACCAGATCGGCCTCGTCCGAATTTTTCCTGGGAAAAAAAATAAGTTGTTATTGATTGGGGTTATTCAGGTTCCAGGGTTGTTATTTTTGGGATTCTTCAGGTTCCAGAGTCGGGCCTGATGATAATAAGGACGAAAGCGAGGCTACACACCATTTCATGAGGAACATGAGCTCTCCCGTGGAATCTGTAGCGCCGATGATCCTCTCTGGATCCAGGGCACGTGCGAAGCCCCTCAGTTTCTCCGTCTGAACGAGGATAAGATCCAAAGCAAATCGATATACGCATGCTACGTGAGACGGCACATTACAGCGCAAGAGACACAAATGTTGCAGCAAACTTCCAATAAAATGACGATAAGTGATTTAGAAAAGGCCTAGTGGCCTTCAAATCATTAATTTCATTATCTTCCAACCAGAGGTTGATTGTACACAAGGTCACACTGGTTTTAAAATACTTTAGACAAAGGAAAGGAAATGCATCAATAATGCACACATAGAAAACAGACATGAAGTCCGTATCTCGGTACCGATATGGTAGTCCCAAAGCCTATGTCTTTGTAAGACGTACAACGGGGCAGTAAGATACAGACTGCAACACGGTGGGGATCGGACTCACGTCTTCCTTTCTCTTCTTGGACTTGCCATCTTCACCCTCGGTCTCTGCCTTCCTCTTGACCTCGTGGGCGGACTTCTGAGACTGCAGGAACTCTGCAATCAGGTCCGGACAGTCCAGGTTGTCATCCGGTTCCCACGTGTTGTCGTCGCTGTGAAACAGTGAAGAATATAGGTTTTAGATAGTATCTGGAATATTTTGTTATTATTTTCAAGAAAGCATGAAATGAGCCATTCATGAGGATACCAATCTCTAGAACATGTCACCACCACCAACGATGGATATTGCGATCGCTCATTCTGATTGGCTGACATATACCATCATAAACTGTTTTGATCAGCTATTGGTCTATGTCCCTCACTGTGAAAGTAACAAACAACAATTGTGTTTGGTGCTGCGTTTGGGCCACCTGGGGTTTGATTTGGTGTTTAGTTATTCTAGTTTGGTCTAGTTTTAGTGTTTGAAAATGTCCCCACTGTCAGATTTTCATTCCCGCTTTCCACATAAATACATTTCTGCAGCAAATCTGTGATAGAGGTTGACATTTAATAGAGAAATACATAGCCTTTAATAGCTAGCTTGCAAAATGTTTCTTCAACCCTGCACTGTGCAACTGTTTCACTGCAGCAATCACTTTTGTTCACACTAATTTGAGCCACTAAAAATAAAAACTATCCCACAGCTCAATCAACCCTGGGATTTTTTTCTCCCTCAAATCAATTGGTTCTGAAGTAAAAGGCGGGCAAATAAAGAAAAGTTATGGCCTCAGGGTAAAGTCACATAATGCAGGTTGAATAAATATTTTAACATTTGAGAAAATCCGAAAGTGAAAGTATATACCGGGTTCTCCTCCAATGTGGATCTGTCGTACACATACTCTGTGTGTTGAGGAAAGACGATAAAATGTTGTGGGTGTGGCTTGACCTCTTATGACAGTGAGGGTCCCAAACTGTGATCAATGTCTCCATAAATTAACTTGAAATGTTACCAAAGGTGGATGCACCAACAGTGGTATTTGATATGGGCCGCACAGCATGTTCCATACAGGCTAACATCTGATATTGTTGTCTGAGAATCTTTCCAGTATGCAAATCTGATACACCAACATGCTTATCAAGTACGTCATATGAATGAAAAGCAGCCTGACTTCTGACACGAGGATGTGCGATGGTCTCCAACCAGGAGTCTCCTGGATGGAGACCATCGCAGTCTCCTGAGGAGACTGGATTGATCTTCCAAACTTTTAAACGGTTTAAACGGACCGTTTTTTTGAGATAAAGAAAGTACAAAATAATACAAATCCACCCAACTCACTCTGAGAAGCCTTTCCATTTGAGCAGATACTCCACCCTCCCCTTCACCACGCGGCGGTTCAGCACCTTCTCCACCACATACTCTTCCTCTTCCTCCTCTTCCTCGGGCACGTCGTCGGCCTTCTTCTCGGCGATCGACGTCATCTTGCTCTCCGTTGGGACGGGCGGGGCTGCTGGGAGCGAGGAAGCGAGTGGGACAGGTCATTTCCCCCCCCGATGGCGAGCCAGGGCCCTACGGCTTCAACTAGATATGGCTAACGCTTCCAGGTGTTAGCACCCATTATTGAAGGGGCTTAAATGGTGTCCTTTGCCTGGAATAAGGACTTAAGGTCCGCTAGTAGCATTAATAGATGGGACATCATCACAACACTGGGCGCTTGTGACAAACGGGCCACCAACAGTTACAGTGGGACAAAACAAACTCTTTGAATAGACCTTGGACAACTGAAAAAAAATAAGTCATATTTAGAAAATAATGATGTGTAAAACCTTCTGTAAGAGTGGGGCCATCATTAGAGGGTTCGGTAGTCTGGCTCATATCAGGTAGACCTTTGGACCAGGTTCCTGGTTCCTGGTCAACGTCAAGATTGTAGCATGATGGAAGCAATGGGACATCGTAGAGAGGAGAAAACAGCATTGGAAAGAGTGGGATTTGTTGCAAAGATACATGGCTGACATTTTGAAGACGATGCAGAGTAGCAATTGTCAACCGTTGTGATCCTACTTGTTCCGTACGTCTACAAGGGGTTTTACTTATCCTTGGTACGACACTATTATATATGGCACTGCTTATCTGCATTGTCAACAAAAATCACCCTCTTGTTATTGGTGCACTCAGTGGATTGTTTGCGAGGTTTTCAAGAAAAGTTAGTGAGGGTAGCTAAATATTTCAAGTGCTTTGGAAGGGAGGGACGACTGAGGTTATTAAAATTAAGTTATGCACCTTTGTATTCGTTCAAACTTTCGCTCAATCTTAGCGAGAGTTAAATAAAACGATTAGGCTAGAGCACCAAGCAAATGTCATGTTTTATGCGATATTCAACTTGTAAAAACAGCATGATTGACGACTACATTGGATGCTTGCAGCACCTTCGCAGCGAGAATTGCATTAAAAAAAACATTACATAATTATTAACCTGGCTCCATACAGTTGTAACTTATCAATTGGTCATATGTTTAAGTAAAATCGACATCCTTATAGTTTACGGCTCTGGTGCTTGGCTGCCGTCTCGCACATGAGTGGAAAAGAGCACACGACAAAGCCCCAAGAAGGGAACAGCGTGAGGCTCCATATTGCCGCGGCAGAGCCTACCAGGATCTCCGGAGCTCTTTCCCTTGCACGGGTGCTATTCAAAAATGCATCGCTTATCAATAAAACGCGACGTTGGTTTCGAAGCACGACGTAGAGATCACATCACGATGCTTTGGACGACCAATGCACACCAAACGTTAACGTTAGCGTTACCGAAACAACACATGTTTAGGGGGAGGGGAGAGAGATAGGATGAAACTCACCTAAGCTACGTCTTACAGTTTAATATTGTGGAGCAACCCAACCGTAAAGAAAATCCTCTTCTCCTTGTCCGGTTATGGTATTATTTTGTTAACGATTGTATTATAATTGATGGCGAATAGCTTGCTAGAGCTAAGGGGTTCGTTTCCGCCCCCTTCGTCTGGTATAATCACACGAGAAAAAAAAAACACAAGCCCGCTTGAGTTGATCGGTGCGCCGATTCTCAAAACATAAGGTGGACGGATTTCCTGATGGAGCCAAGAGAGCAGCAGCCCTAAAGATACAGACAGTATACAGATCTGTCAGACCAATATAAGTGAAAGGTGAAATGGAGATGTTGAATGGAATGGGATTCTTTTTTGGGGGGGTTTTGTTTCTTACTGTGTTAAAAAAAATATATCAGTACATGGGTAGGCCTACATCCCAGGTCCTTTATCATAGGGCTGGCTCTGCATTCCCTTACTTTTGCCGAGTTGTGAACATGTCATATGTGCACAGTGTAGGCCTTTGTGGCATCTAGTTTTCCTTCAAGGGATTATCATCATTGTATCGTTCACATACTTATTTTTGAACTTTCTCAGAGCAGCATCTATATAAAATACCTACGTAAATTATGGATTAGATGGGCTTTTCTTGATATGTGGATAACATACGTGGGTAACATACGTCAATTTGTTTACATGGAAGGCTATATCGGCAACGCATCAATAATAGATTGTCATATACAGTTAATACTAACGTTAATGTTTTTCTCCCCATCTACACACATTCACTGTATTGGCGTGTGTTGTTCACTCTATAAAACATTATTCAAATGTTTAGTATTAACGGTGTAATCAATTAATTTGACCACTAGGGGCTGTCATTGAATATCAAAAATAAACATTTCCCATTGATAGTTGTTTTTTAATAGAACCATACCACGGGGTGTTTACCATGGATGGAGATATTCACGGTGCTTTCGGCCCCAGGTTTTCCAAACGCACGCGCAGTCAATCCGGAAGTTGCTGCGTCGTTTGCATGACGTCGTGTCGTTCTGGACCTGACTTGCAAAAAAGCAACAGAGGAGCTTCTCTACTGGACACAATATAACACGCCGCCGAATTTCAGGACTAGTTATTTGGCTACAGAGACAATGGCAGGCAAGATACCCCCGGTGCAACCACGTTTTGTCTGAAAGTAAGTTGCGTCTGTCAGGTTTGTGCTTAAAAGTTACTAACTAAGTCCGAAACAATCGTATTCTTATCTAATATGAGTCGTATTTTAAGAGTCGAGGGAGAGCATTTACTTCCATGACATTTGGTCGTTGAATTATTTTAAAGATGTTTTTAAATTGGGAAAATGGGTGTGGATCTCAGGCCCATGAAGTTGTTTCTGTTGCTTCGTGACGCCATAAGTTTGATTACGAGATCTCTGAATATACATTGAAATACTCTCCTGTTTACAGCATTTGTTGCCAATGAGATGCTATCCGGTTGAACGACCTTGTCATATTACATCCAGGAAACACTTAGTTAGCATTTTAATAACATTTAATGGACTGGAATGATGTGGTTTTTATTGAGCAATATACACTTTTTTTATACATATACATCCCCACCCCATGTATATCTGTATGGTCTGCTTACATTATAACTTTAACTTGGATTGATATTTCAAGAATGTATTTATTTAGTTTTTAGTGTAAAAGTGGTGATGGAATTTTTACATCACAATAAAAATAATTACCTCAAAGTTTAAATGACGATACAGGGGGACAAATTTAAGTATTAATAAAAATACTTGTAAACCTCAACACAAAAGCAAGTCCATCTAGTTACTCATGTATCTGAGGAGTCAACAGTGAAACATTACTGCAGGTTTCATATACTGGGGAGTAATGTTGCCAGGATACCCAACACTGCATTCTCACACCTGGCATGTTGGTTTAGGTGTTTGAACAAGCTTGAGGGAAGCGCAACTCAGACATAGCGAATGTCTGAGAACAATCTATAGGTTCTGACTCGAAGTGTACTAGCTGGTTGAAAAGGCAATCACACTG
The DNA here is from genome assembly GCA_900323295.1 of Molva molva. NCBI lineage: Eukaryota > Metazoa > Chordata > Actinopteri > Gadiformes > Lotidae > Molva > Molva molva. The sequence goes on from OOFG01058623.1 coordinate 20,201, forward strand.
GATTTAGAAACTTTCCACTTTCGACCGAAACAAATAAAACCCAGAATATTGAACACCAAGTACCCTACTAGGATGTGACAAAGACAATAACAATCAGCCTATGATGTAACATTCAGAATCCTGACCAGCTACGGGGGATTAAGGGGAAGTTATAACCAAGTTATGCTTACAGTGCATACGGAAAGTATTCACAGCGCTTCACTTTTTCCACATTTTGTTATGTTACAGCCTTATTCCAAAATGGATTCAATTTATTTTTGTCCTCAAAATTCTACACACAATACCCCATAATGACAACATGAAAAAATATTTTTTTAAATGTTTGCAAATTTATTAAAAATAAAAAACGAAAAAAATCACTTGTACATAAGTATTCACAGCCTTTGCGATCAAGCTCAAAATTGAGCTCAGGTGCATTCTCTTTCCACTGATCGTCCTTGAGATGTTTCTACAGCTTAATTGGAGTCCACCTGTGGTAAATTCAGTTGATTGGACATGATTTGGAAAGGCACACACCTGTCTATATAAGGTCCCACAGTTAACAGTGCATGTCAGACCACAAAACAAGCATGAAGTCAAAGGAATTGTCTGTAGACCTCCGAGACAGGATTGTCTCGAGGCACAGATCTGGGGAAGGGTACAGAAAAATTTCTGCTGCTTTAAAGGTCCCAATGAGCACAGTGGCCTCCATCATCCGTAAATGGAAGATATTTGGAACCACCAGGACTCTTCCTAGAGCTGGCCGTCCCTTTAAACTGAGTGATCGGGGGAGAAGGGCTTTAGTTAGGGAGGTGACCCATAACCCGATGGTCACTCT
>OOFG01058638.1:0-24063 GCA_900323295.1 Molva molva
CTGCTTGTCATTTCGGATTCAGGCACAACTTTCATTCGCCCAGCCTTCCCCCAAAGTTCACTTGAGTTCTGTGCTTTTGATTCACTAACTTCCTCCTACCTGGGCTTCGCAGACTTTGCTCCCCAAGGGCCCAATAAAAAATCACCTCATTCAGGAATCAAGTTTATGCCCCGGCTAGAAAGACTCATCAAAGAGCAGCCAACATGCGCTCACACCCTCAGTACACACCGACACACATCGGGCCTCCCATCCCCCACACCTTCTCAGACCTTACCTCCTGCCTTCTCTTTCTGCTCCATCTTTCTCCCTCCATTTTCCCCTTTGCCCCCGCACTCTCCCCCTCCACTCGTTCTCTTCCCTCGCTCCAGCTTGGGAGGCAAGGCGATGGCGGCGGACACTAAATATTTTTTGCAGAGCTCACATCCAATTAGTTGGAGTGCGGCGGAGAAATTACCGGATGAGACACAAGAGATGTGCGGTAGAGAAAAGTGGGACAGCCTCTCGTGCGAAAAAAAGACAGAAACAGAAAAACCACAGAAAGAACTGGGTGTGTGTCTGAATGCATGGTAGGAGTTATTCCTAAGAGGTTCAAAGAAAATAAATCATCATGAATCTGGCAAATGGTCAAATTTCATGGCTGGCAAATGCACTGAACATTCAAAGTCTTAAAAGAGAAGTTTCTCTGAGCTCTTCGTACTGCTTACTACTGGCAGAGTTACGTTGGGGGCAAAGACACGCTGCAGTCCAAAACTACATGAAACGCAACAAGGAAAGTATTTGCATTAATTAAAAACTCATCATACAAGTGTGTAGATTTAAATCAGAACAATATAAAGATTAGGCTGACAGTAAGAGTGGTAGCTTTTACCATAGAGATAAACATATAGCCGTGCCCTGCCTGATTTATACAAAGTGTTGAGGATGTATTTTCTTCAATAAGAATCAGTAGGTTTGCTCAGAGTTTGGATGGAAGCCTTTATGTGAGTCACTCATTCTTTTTTCTCGTTAGCGTAGTTAAATAGGCATATGAATCGTTTTTATTCATTAATTCATTCACCATTCACGTTTAATAATTTATGGTCAGGAATAAGATATATCAATATCTTAGTGTGAAAATAAAGATTTGATTGAAAAACACGCATTTAGTATTTTCTGTCTTAACGGTTTTCGTCTATTAATTGATGGTTAACATTGTCGGATGATCGATTAAGGAAATGTCGTCAAATTTGCAACCCTAGTTTGGAGGAAGTCAGAGAGTTCCAGATCCACTCATGGTCCGAGTCGGACTGGGTTACGGCAGAGCTTCAATGTACTGCAGGTCTCACCAGACGAGCCATGGAGCCCAGCGCTGGGCAGCATCGCATAGTGGAAAGACAACACGTGGGAAGATTCGGTTCTAGGTTTTGTTCTGTGTTTAATAGAATGGGTCCTAATGGCTGACGCTGCGATGCGTGCCAAGGCGCCAAGGTGCCAAGTCTGATACGTTCATAATCCAAGCCTATGGGGCGTTAAACAGGAAAAACACGTTAAACACTTTTTTGTCCTTTTTAACCAAATTCTGCCTCACCAACAACTTATTTGACACGGTGTAAATTAGTTTGTAGCCGAGTAAATATTCAGTAAGAAGACTAGCAGTCATCCTTAAGTTGGGCGAGTTCAAAGTTGTGAAAACCGGGGTGTTTTGACCTCCTGTCTTATAAGTCTTATAGTCTTATAAACCATACGATTATTATAACAGAAACTATATGGTGCATAATGATACATACGTATGTTGGCAGACAATATCGGCTATCGGAATTTTTGCATCGTGGCAAAACACTAATATCGTTCAGTCCCTGGCTTTCTGATCCACTTTTGGTCTGAGTGCGAATCCGTTACAGCAGAGCTTCAATGTAAAGTAAAGCAATGTAAGAGCATGCGAACAAATACACATGCATTATTAGGGATGACGGATCACCAGTCAATTTAAAATTATCGTTATTAATAAAAAATGTATTAATCATTATTTTTAATAGGTAGAGATTTTGGAGCGGAAAGAGTTGGTTTGCACAGGCGGTAAAAATTTTTAAAACCACTTATGCAATAAAAGCATTTTACAATTATTTCAAGTAAGTAAATCTTTTTAAATGAATGTTCAGATGGGTTGTATGTGACAAAGGACATGCCAATACTGCAACAAAGCGGTGAAAAAAGCGGTGCGAGCGAAAGTTAGTAGAAAGTGTTAAGTCTCGAGCCCTGCTACTTTCTGTTCCAATACAACTACTAAAAAAACTACATTTCCTGGTGATCGCGTTAACCGAACACTACTGTGAACATTTAGCGTAGAAGCTACAGGATATTTAACTATTAGGACCTCAACCAAACTGAAAAGGTACTTTTCGGTATTTAATAACGTTGCCTCAACCAGCCAGAATGATGACAGCCAAGAAAAAAAAGACGTCACTAGGAGTCATTAAGGAGTCATTTTTCCCCACAGCATCTAATGTGAACTCCTTGTCGTTTTAATGAGACCTTTGTGATCTGAAGCACCAGATAGGAACACAGATCTGACGTCTGCACTTGACACTTGAATGCGAAATCTGTTGCTGTGAGAGTGAAATCCAAATCGGTGTTCGGATTTCACTCTCGTAAAAAATGTTCTTGTAAAATAACTGCTGAAATTGCGCTGGGTGGACAAGAAGCCTATATATTATGTTGATATGTATTTTCCCAAAGTTTTGGAGCAGTTTATATTAAAATGGATAAAAGCCTCAAAGTCATGCATTGTTGTTGAGAGGCTTTATAAAATAGGTTTGTGCAATAATGTCCACACACCAGGAAGATCCCTTCATCGAAACTGAAGGTAAAATGTACAGCAGCATGGCGCTGCTGTGGTGGTGTATAAAAACTTTAATAGATCTTGCCTACAGCACATTCTAATAGGCCTACATCCCTTGCATTAGGCTTACATAGGCTATTTACCATGGGTAAGAGAAAATAATAATAATTATTGTAATATTATATGTTGGATCTAATAAGAGATCTACAACTAAAGACTTAGATGGGGGAACGCTCCGCAAGGGTAAGAAAGAAGAAAATAAAGTCTCTAACACAAGCTGTGCATGTTTACTCCATATTCACGCTCAGTAATAAGTGATCTTAAGCAGAAAACGAATGGGACAATCGCGGTCAAAGTCTAGCAGTGTTAATGTAAACTGAAACGCAGAATGGATGGTGTTAAAGCGGGGCATAAAGAGAGGCAACAGCTGGTCAGGTTCCAGAAGTTAACACTGCTAGACCCACAGTGACTTGGACCGCTGAGTCTGCCTCTCGGTCTCAGCTAATATCGAGTTATTGCCGTCTTTGTGCACTTTAAGGACATGACCGTACACAAAAAAACACGAATCACTACAGGCAGGGATAATGCAACCCACTCGCGCTGGTGAAAAGTATTCTGTCCGTCGGTACTCTGTAGTGCATTTTCGCTGTTCTGCTAAATGAATGGTGCTGGATTAAGTAGTACACTGAAACGCATCATTCACATGTATTTAGAATTTGTAATCAGTCAAATGTTTCTACATTATTTTTATGGCGCCTCGCCTATAGACAGCTGTGGGAAACACTGGTTTCAAAAGATGACCTATTTAAAGTCTAAGACATTAAAGTCTAAGTGTCTCAGCTAGAATTTGAACACAGATTTAAAAAAATGTGTTTTGAGTTCTAGGAAAGACAGGGCATGTTACGACCCATGGGGAACTTTGTGATACTTTTTTAGTACCGTCCGTCGTTGTGTATGAGCATTATAGTGAGCGATGCACCGATGTTATATATGAAATGTGCCACACACCGTGGTGTTATACTATAAGTGTCCGAGAAGATTAACCTTACCTTTGAGGTGGATACCAAAAAGAAGCCGCTGCTCGGACGGAGCTTCACCATCCACACACACCGTTGCGTTATACTATAGGTGTCCGGGAAGCCTAACCCTTATTGAAGGCAATAACCCGTGTGATTCAAGATTCACACTTTAGAGATTCAAGAGAGAGAGAGAGCACAACTTTGGATGCCTGTATGAACTATAGAACTTTGATAGAATGTGCACTGTAGCACGATACTAACGATTTTTCTGTTAAGGCAGATCGTGCAGACATTTTATAATTCACGATCGAATATCATCATATCGCACACCCCTATCTTCATCACACTCATGCAATTGGTTAGTCGATTAAAGTATAATGCTTTGTGTCTACATATTTTTTAACAAAATTAAATGAAAGAATTACACAATAATTATGTACCATGTAACCTGACATGCCCCTTGCGGATATTCCCTTTGTCCTGTATATTGTTTTCCTGGATTACACTGTTTCTTACCGTCTCTTTTGTCCCTTATGTCACATTCGTTTTTTTTGTAGCCTATTGTCTGTCCCTCTTTTGTTATTTATTATTATTTATTTCATTATTCTTATTTTTATTATTAATTGGCTTTCCTCATCAAACTATAAGGAGTAGCAACGGTTTATTCCTCAAATTTATACATTTTGTAAAGAACCAGTTCAAATGTCAACAATAAGTAAATATAATTTTTGCCCAATAAAACTTGTGTTTAACGGTCCACCTGGGTGTGCTACTAAATTTGTATTTGTGCTACTGAAATCTTTAGCTTCTAGCTTGCTAGAACCAGTGCTACCACCTAATAAAGTTAGCGTACAGCCCTGGCATCATATGCACGCATAGATAGATTATATTGGTGGTGTTACCATTGTTCTCGCAATAATAATGTTATGCAAATAATGTTGCATAACTGGGCATCATATTTGTATGCAAGCCATGTAGTCAACACGCACGCATGCGCGCGCAAACCAAGGACCGTTGTGTGCCTTCTTTAAACTATCTTGGCTGCTGTCCGCTGTCATTCATTCTCTAGTGAACAAACAACGCATGGTTTCACAATTCTTCAGAAGAATCTGGTCTGAGAGAAGAAACCCTTATGAGAAAGGAGCCCATTGAAATTGAGTGTTTCACATTTAAAATGCTTCCCATGGTACTAACCAAGTCAAGTCAAAATAAAATGAGGAGAGAGCGTTAGACAATAGACAAATGCAACAGACACAAATACGGGGGTGACCGTGTGTGTAATTGTACTCAGTTGGTGACACTAAAATGAAATACGTCTACAAATCTGAGGGCATAGGTGTATTCAAAAGATGTTTGGGGGACACAACATATAATGTTGTGTAATGTATTTTACAAGGGCTGCTTACAGTCAACTAGTTGACTAATTATTTGCCGGCCTCTTAGCCGTTTGTGTTAGTCAAGTATTTGCATTTTCTGTTATAAGCATGTGCTTACATTGTTATTATAGTCTCCTCAGGTTTCATTGTTGTTTAAACTAAAATAGGTTTGTTTGCCAATGTTTAGTGGCCCAGGTAGGTGGACTTCCACCGTGTTCGACAAGTTTTACTATAATGACCACCCTACCGGGAAATCGCGACATCAAAACTGAAAGTGAAAGGTAAAGCAGCATAGCGCTGCTGTGTCGTTGTGTATTTAAAGAATCCTCCATCTCAATAGCAGGTTATGTAGTTTGAACGCCTTTTTTTAAAGGAAGAACGATATGGGACACTGAAAAGATATTTATTCTACGAATTACATCAATCTGTGGAGCGGAACTAAAGCTGCAATGAGCGGTTTGAGTCCCATGTGTCTAGCGGTGTAAACCTGCCGAGGAGACGGGACGGCAGCAGCAGTCCTCTCTTTTGAGCCATTGTTTGGACAATATTTCTACACAATAGGTGAATTACAAGGTACCCTACCCTAAACAGCAGCTTAACTAATACGCAATTAAACCGGATACGTCTCATGTTTCAAAATGTCCCCAATGGATATAACATCAAAATCGCAGTTTAAAAGTGTATCGCTAGCTCTAAAACATTAAAACGAAACTCTGGTGTGGGTGTAACGCACATAGACTTTATAAAATACATATTAAAACTGACTTTCTATATGTGAAAATTGATGGAAGCAATCGCAGAATTTTGTTGTGCACCGAAAATAAAACCTACAAAAGTAGTTTGGACCATGTATTTCATTACAGTATTTTGGTATTTCTGACATCCCTAATAACTCTAATTAAATATATAAACAAATATATCAATGGTTAAGATTCAACACCAAACTTGTGATGTATTATATTTCTTAAATATGAAAAGAAAATAATATATAGTCGACTAATATAGTATATAGTATAGTATAGTATAGTATAGTATAGTATATAATATAGTCGAATAATGAAATTCTTAAAATCGGGGAAAGCCCTTGTTTTTACCACAAAATACTCATTATGCACGGGGAACAAACACAAAGACAATGCATAAAATAGCCCAGTAAGATAATGGGCTTTATTCCGTGTCAAAAACGTCTTCACCCAGCTGAGTGACTCATTTATTAGTCTAGTCTAAAGATAGCCCCTACAATAAAAAACTAACAAGCAGATGACATGTTATTTGGTCAATGTTTATCAGCAGGTTCAATGCTTTCTTTGGAACTGATAACCATCCTAGTAAACATTAGGCTAGCTAATCCATCTCCTTCTTCCCCAGTGCAGGACAACACAAAACAGGAAGTCAAATCTTTACAGCACAAAACAGGAAGTCAAATCTGGACAGACTATTCAAGAACTCCTCATTTTCCAATCCCCTCTGGCACACAGGAACATCATGCTGGGGGTGGCAGCACACTCATCAGCACATGCAAATCAGTATTCAGTCTCACAGCTTATCCAACTCAACAAAGTTTAACCCCAATTTGTCTGGAAAAAAGTACTAACTGTATTATTTTTTGGTACCAGTGAGTATGTACACTATAGTGCGATGCGGTCACACTTAAAGAAATTGAACACCAAACATAACATCAGCAAATGTCACAATGCAGTGTTTTCTTAGAGCTTAGCGAGGTTTGTAAAGTGACTATCTCGGTTGCTTTCAAAAGAGGATAAAAACGTTTTTCTCGAATGGAGCCTGGAATACAGAGGCAACACTGTGATTCCATGGAACTGTTCTTCAGATTATAGCAAGCTGTTCTTGAATGTGATGATGATGATGTTGATGATCCGAGAAAGGATGGTTTCAGCTGCTTGTATGTGAATACAAATCATTTACTTTTTGCATTCAAATTGCCTGGGCACAGAACAGGCTTTTCAAAGCCAGACAAAAAAAAAGTTGTTGATGAGAAGGGTCTGAGATCTGTGATCTCAATTCAATTTTTTTTTTACGAGAGGAGAGAGCTCCGTCTCATCTCTTTAGAAACTAACGTTATATTTTTTTCCACACACCTGTGAGTAAAGCATATAAACAGGAGAGGAGGGAGGAGGAGAGGGCTCCGTCTTATCTCTTTAAAAACTAATATTATTTTGCACTAGGGACGCTTCAAATCCATGTCAATTCACACAAAAGGTGAAGCATATAAACGAGAAACTCCGGATTACCTGATAATGTCAGCACAATGATTATAACAACAAGCACCGGCTATATGTCAACAATGAAGCAATCAATGCTGATCACAGATTCAGTATTAACATTCGCCGAAAGGGAAATCATGCAACTTCACGTGAGTATTGTATACTCTGTGGTAGACAATACGGCGTTCAAGAACATGTGGAAAGTGCTTGACCCATGATACACTATTACTCTCCGGACACATTTTGCCCAGAAAAGCCTTCTCTTGCGCTAACTACAGACAGTTGGATGTCTAGAGCTACGGAGAGCTACCTTACTGCTCATTTCATTCCGTCAGACTGGGAGACAAAAAGCCCATTCACACTTTAAAGACTGAACGACTCATTGTTTCAAGTGGTCCTATTTTGTTTAAGACACTGCTGAGTGACTTAAGTTTGCCACATGCTGTTGATCTACACATTCGTTGTTGAAGTTGTGTTTAAAGAATTATTTTATATTTTGTTATAATGCATGTACTACTGTTTTCTTTATGTTTCCATGTGCTGTTGGAAGCCAAGCTTTCAATGATGTTTACTTTTATAATATGTGTGTATCAAAACCATACTGAACAGTGAATCCACCATACCGTATCGTACCGAACCTTGACTTTTGTGAACCATTTCACCCCTATTGTTTACACGTATCGAAAGACTGTTTCAATCTCCATTTTCTTTTTTTGTGTGCGTTACACCCACATCGCAGCTCCACTGGCCACACCGCTTTTTACCTGCTTTGTACTGTTGTAGAACTAGCGGGATACACTTCTAAACAGCAATTTTAATGTTATATCCATTGGAGACATTTTTTAAACCGGAGACGTATCAGGTTTAATTGAGTTTTAGTTTGTACTTTGTAATTCACCTATTGTGTATAAATATTGACCTAAAGACGTTATGATATATACGAGTTATTTGAGAGGGCTGATGCTGCCCAACGGCTTCGCTTGGAAGCCCGTCTCCTCTGCGGGTATTCACCTCCCACAGGAGTCCACACTTGCTGGTTCAATAGCAACCGTTATAGCGACCGTTCCACCCCTAGTTAAAACACATGTTTGATTGGAACAACGCTTCAAAAAGCAAAACTGCAATATCACGTAAGTGCTGTGTGGAGGAAGTCAGTGGCTTTCGGATCCACTCTTGGTCCGAGTCTGACTCGGTAACTACAACGTAAAGCGGGGTGCACACCAGACGAGCCACTGAGTGCTGCGTCGGGCAGCGATACGCGCCAAGGTTTTGAGCAGTGCTGGAAGTTATAGTGCGGCTGTATGACGGTGCCGTTGTTCAAGCTCTTATTGGAAAAACGACCCACATAGGTTCCAATGAAAACACTGCTTTGAATGTATGTGTGTACTTCAAATTATCATAATACTAAAAAGGTGGTTTGTACCTGTTATAGTAGTAGGGAGAGTTTTTTGTTATAGGAGGAGCAGCGCGAATAGTTGGTTCGTGAGGAAAGAGATTTCAAGGCGCTTGCAGTAGAAAAAAAGGACCACCTGTGCGATAAAAACATTTTAAAATGTATTTAAATGAATATATACGGAGGGATGGTACGTGACATTTGCTGACACCAAATGAAAAGGTTAGTAGAAAATGTTATTCCTGAGCCCTCCCGGGACAGCGACTACACACCATCTGAGACTGAGAGGTTTCACTGGGTACCGTAATAACAGCGCAAATCTTTCTTTGAACCGAATGAACCGAACAGTACATACCCGAATCGTGACTTGCAAACCGAACTGTTCAGATTTTTTACTTGAACCATTCCATCCATAGTTTTAACCAATAAGACTGTTTCAGAAATGAAATGTCTTCGTCGCTACAGCCCTATTTTAAAATGTTACATGGTGGCACAGCAACGCTATTACATTGTTTGGGGAGAACCCTATAACATTTTATATAGGCACTTGTGTCATTCCCTACTTTACCTAAAACGTACGACCCCAAAACCGCAATATGAACCGCACCTTGATTTTGTGAACCACCACCACTACTGTTTATTAATAAACATGTTGCATCATGTTTTCTTTTAGAACCACATTCCTTCTCCAATAAACGTTTTTAAACATTTATTGCCTACCCTCTGTGTTTCTCTAACTGGAGTCACGCCCTCATAGTGTTCGCCAGCTCTATTCCGCACATCTGGAAAGGCCTTAGACCTCTATTTCAATTGTCTTTTATTTTCTTGAAGTGTGCCCAGGTGGAACTTTTGCAGGACTTCGACATTAGCTAGCCTATACCAACAGAATAGGCCGACACTGTAAACTAACTACGTAACTTACACAATGCGCTGTTGAATGCCGACTCGCCCCCCCGTTCCGCACTCATTAGCGTACTGGTGCTGTTTGTTTCTGTTGTATGCATATATATATTAATATTTATGATTGTGTATTGTGTATATTGTTTTTCTGTGCATGATTATTAATTTAAAAAAAGAATGTGGCTACAGAACCACCTCTAGTTCCTTCCGTTAATTTGTGTTTATTAACGGTCCAAATGTAAAAAAATATGCTTTTACCCTTGTGAACGAATACCGTAATCTAACATTTGATTGTTCTGACCCATCCCTAACATAATACAGGTTCAACAGACTTGACACAGACTGCATATAGCTGCGTTTCCACCCAAATTACATGGAACTTCAAGTCCCAGGAACTACATTTCAAGGGACTAAAAGGTTCCGTCAGCCCCTTGTTGTCTGCGTTTCCACAGCGGTCTAGAGGCCCACTGGTTTGGCAAATGAAGGTCCTTTTACATCACCCACACAACGAATAAAGGACTGGAAAAAGTGAGAAATACTGCGAGAAATATCTGACCAACAAAATCGCGTCAACTATCAGTTACGATGAGAATATGCTGCAATTTAGAATCGCGGCAGTGACAAAGATTCAACCCTCAACCTCATATCGTCAGTGAATACAGGCGTCTGCTCCGTACTTTCATCAAAATATCCTGTGTTTTTAGAGGATTCAATTTAGGGCTGTGCAATATGGACAAAATCTTCTATCAGGATATGGGTCATTTCATATCTCGATAACAATATGTATCACGATATACGGTTTTCTACATATTCTTTGAAAAAAAGGTCTACCCAAAATAACTCACAAATGAGAAAAAAAGAATAATGGATATTAAACATATCAAAAAACAAAATAAATATGAAAGTAAACAACTCTGTTTCTAGTTTCAGAAATATCCAATAGTGCAGTAAATAAACAAAAGTACAATATCAATATAAAATATCAAAAACAAATATAAAAACACTCGGTTTCAAGTGTCAGAAATCTCCAATAGACTGCCAATAAACAAAATAAGTACTCTGCGTAACTAGGCTTGTCCACAGATCCGTTGTTAAAGTGTAAGTGAACCCACTGTTTCAGCTGGAATTCGAACACTATACGAGATAAAAGAAAATGTGTCCTAGGAAGGAGGGGGGCATGTTACGACCCACAGCAACTTTGATACTTTTTTAGTACCGTCGTTGTGTATGAGTGTTATAATGAGCGATGTTGAATATGAAATGCACCACACATTAAACGTGGGGTTATACTGAGCTTAACCCTCACCCTCACATAAACCGCTGCTCAGACGGAGCTCCACATACCACATACACTGTAGTGTTATAAGGAGAGGCCCAACCCTCTCTCGGACACGATCATTAAAATCAATGGCTGTCCAGAACGAGCTTCACATATCCGCAAACTAAAGACTTGTTCAAACTCGTTTGAGATTTGCTTTTCTTTTCATCACTTCCCTTCCCTTGAATGTAGCTCGCATCATTCGACTCTTGTTCTGTCTTGGAATGTTCGACTGCTATCTAGATGAATGATCAACACATGCATACAAGTATGTCCTATTAATGCAATAAGAGGACTGTGTGTGATTTTCTGCATGCTGAAGTGAACAAAAAACTTTCGGTTTGCAGCTGCAAATGTTGAAATGGCTGAAATAAAATGCTTCCAGTTCTCGACCAATCAGAGACATTCAGCGCTGCAAGCCCCACCCCCAAAGTACCTGTTTTGGAAAGTCCGAGCCAATGGGAGCCGACCTTGTACATTGATAAGATGGCAGCAAACACAGTTCTAATGTTTGCAGAAAACCGCTATACATACCACATATCCTGTAGGAGACAAATTATTGTTTGCCTGATGTAGTCGCATATTTATGGTCAATATCGGTTGCTACTTGCTACATGGCATCTATAATCTCTGCCAGCACACAAAGGGCACACAAAGCAAACATGGGCAAACACACACATACTTGGATAGGCCCTGTCAATCAACACCTTTGTGCCCACTGTGACATCAGCATCACTGAGGGCTCTCAGGAGGGGACCAAGCCAAAGCTGTCCTATAATAAGCCCCAGTTCCACGGCAAAGCCTGCAAAAATTGGGGTCATAATTTACATTGTCTGTATGTAATTCAAATTACAGTGAGCGCCATGCTTTACCCTTGTGTACACGTATAACACGTTTGCTTTTTGATCCAGGCATCAAGTTCAGCTTGTCAGGGCTGAGACCAACAAGGTTGTTTGGTTGGAAAATGACAATTTTGATATTCCTAATATTAGTATTATTGGGCTGATATGTTGTTAAGGCACACAGAGGAGTTATACTGCAGTGTGCAGAAAGGGTCAGGGAGGAGACATCCTATGACAACCATTAAAGTTGTGGCATGTATTCAGACATTATGTGTGTGAATATAAACAGTGGGCCAGATCGCTTTGAATATGTGAATTATCTGAATAATAAGCAAGTTACCAGTGAAAGTAAAGGATAGTGCTCTGGATAGTGCTGGGATCTGCCTAAATTGACTTGATTTCAAAGATAAAGCTGCTTGGGAAGGGTTATGATTTGCAGTCACAAAATAAAACAGACAATGTACTGCTAAATTAGATTTGATATCAAAGAAAGGTTCTGATATATATGTTCAGATATTTCATGCAGGGTATATTGACGTTGTCGACGTTATATTGAAGTTGATGTTAATTGCACCGCAGACCTACTCCAAGGTGTCATTTTTTATATTGTTTTTGCCTGTAACACTATCAAAATGAGACACTCACACAGCTGCTTGCTAATATTATATTGGCTGTCCAATTCAAGACAGCAGAATTGTTAAACAATTACAACTTTCGTTCATCTAGTCCATGTGTACCGAAGGAGAGTTTATTTTTTCTAGGATGGCGTTGCCAATTAAGTTCAGATAAGGTCTAAATTAATAAATTGTGTTATTAATTGTGTTAGTTTAGAAATGGTTAAGTTTAGGAATTAGGTTAGATATGGTTAAGTTTAGGGTTAGGGTAAGTTAAGGTATTAGGTTAGAGATGGTTAAGTTAAGGTATTAGGGTTTCGGTTAGGGTTCGTTTAGGTATTTGTAGATATGGTGAAGCCTAGGCATTAGGTTAATTACGTGTAATGTATCATCACGTTTTCATTAATTATTCATGAGATTCCTTCGCCACCGTAGGAAAATAAACTCGCGTCCCCGAGGCTGTGTCACGAAAAACTAGGGTCCCGGAAATGCGGTCCTGAAACTGCAGCCTCCTCTATTGCAGGAACATACTACTCGACGAGACCGGAAAGAAATGCCATCTGAACTTGCCTCTGTGACTTATTATCTAGCAAGAAACCGCAGGAGCCAGAGGCTGAATATCAATACCTTGTCATTGTTTACTCCTCTCCATCATTAAAACCGAGAAGCCAGTTAATAGGGTTTGCCTTTTCATATCTTCCACATCCTAATAGCTCTTATTTCAATGTATCAGCAATGCCGCAATACGCTTGAATAGCTTGATACTCTTATTATCCTCAGACGCTATTGTATACTCACAGATCTAGCTACATTTTGGGGACAGCAAAATAAACTGATCTTAAGTGTGCCGGAGTTAGTAGTAAAGCGAAACTTAGAGTATGTAATTTGGTAATGATATCGTTTTCCGACTATGTTTCCACTGGGTCTTACGGCTGCCCATTAAATCAGTGTAAAGGCCCATGTCAGGGCTGCGTGCCCCAGATATAGCTGACAAACTGGCCTAGTTAGCAATTGTTAGCAATACAGTTGTACATAAAACGACACACGAGTGAGTGAATAACAGGCGAACTTTTGGTCGTATATATATAAATAGGTAACCATACTGCGTGTATTTGTTTTTTGTATGTATATGGCGAGACGCGTGTCTGGTGGAAAAGACAGTTTGACCTAGATAACGCTGGAAAGCTGTGCTGAACAGAGCACAGCCTGGCCGATATGTGCCACGCCATGTATTGTTTACATTACATGCGACATAATTTTTGACAGCGAAGAAAAGTATCAACAAAACGGAAGGAACCATAAGAATTAATGACACGTGTCTGATCACTGCAGTTCGTCAGTCCGACAAATGTGTATTGGTTGACAGGGCGTCTTTGCAAACTCATTTACAGGCGAGCATTAGCTTGCTAGTGGTCTTTAGCTTTGGAGACTTGGAATGACGTTAGCTTTCAAGCTAGCTACTGGGGGACGCTGGTGTCAGCAGATAGCTTATTAGCTACTGGCAAACGTTACCTGCTTTATTATCGCACGGCCTTTTATTTTAGGGCTCTGCACATACTAGCCGTTGCAACCATTCCCCATTTCACAACCAATGAGACCCATTGTTATTCATTCTGTTTGCCAAAACGGCTATAAACTGCCTTTTCCTTGTAAAAACACAAACACCATTCTCCCGAGCTACAAAAAAAAGTCAACACATATGTGAACAATGTCAATTGCGTCGCCGGGCGGGAGCGGCTCCGGTTGAACACTCGTTTTTGGCTTACCATTTTTGAAGAACGCCGCTATATCGGCAGCGTCTTTTGACGTCTCGTCTCCTCCTTCCCCTGAGCTCATGGCTGCCAATCTGAACAGGAGCTAAAAATCCCAAGTAGAAGCCCGTTCTTTCCAGAGTATCAAGCTGTCCGAATCACTCTGGTCTTCCGAAAAGCGCTAGTAAAGGGAAGCGGACGGCTACGAGTACGTTTAGATATCATTCATGCTATCTGCAAACCTCCATCTTGAGTACGGCAATTAGAATGTTATCGCCGTACCAGGAGATCCTTCCTCGGAGTGGAACCGAGGGGAGAGTCACTGTCGATGGGAGGAGGGGGCAATGGGCCACAGGAGGGGCTGGGTCGCTTTTCGGTGAATCTCCGTAAGCTTTCGGAAACGAGCAGGCAATGGGTGATCAATGGGCAAAAGGCTCCACACCTTATCTCGCATATAATCTATCTCATGTTGCTGGGAATATACTGTATTGTGACCTCTCCGTATGAGAATTTCCTGTTGGAAAAGGTGATTAAAATAATAGGAATTCAGATGAGTGATTATTCGGATGAGACGTGTCTGTGGTTATATATGTTTAGTTATTTGCGAGAGGAAAACCTAAAATAAATTCTTTATTTGAATTAAGGTTTCCTCTACTCCAACGGTGTGGATGTCTTTAACAGACTTATCTCTCCCACCACCTATCGGCTCAACATGTAAGTGCGCGCTTCCAGTAGGTATTTGTCAAAATGACATCCTACGTAATTTGTGGTGACAGTCTTAATTGTACTTGCATTTTGCACAGTGCAAGTGCGGCCCTTACCAATACCAATTAAAACGTAATACTTCTAGTATCTCAAGGACAATTAACCCAGTTTAATAGCCTAAATGTTCAAACTATATTTATATGTGAGGTGAATTTGACTTGACATACTGATGAATTAATTATTGTAGTGTCTCAGGTGATAGCATGGAGGGAGTTTGCCAGTTGGCTGACTAGGTTTATAAAAAAAATCACAAAACTAGCTGTTTGGACCTTTTCTGACACTGTCTTTTTTAGTATTGTACCTGTAAACAGGACGAGGAGAATTCGACTCGTTTTCGTTTTGGCGTCTCATTAAAAAAATCGCTTTTTTAATGAATCGGGTTTGTTCCACTTTGGATTGAATCAAAACGTACACGGACCAGAATTGATATTATAAGCATAATACAAATATAAATAAATAAGTAAACATGTAGTATAGTAGGTAGCCTTTGGTAAGTGGTAAATTGGTCAAAGAACACATTATATTAAAATACTATTCAAATAATTATTTAGCCTAAATTACGCAATTAAGTTGTTTGTCAATGTATGGAGTGTAGGCATTTAAAGAATTAGGCTTCATCTTATTCAATTCATTTGGAGAACTGTAGAAGAGAACGGTTTCAAATTGGGGTTTTTTACCTGTGGATCCCCTCTATAGGTCACAGAGTAATCTAACTATTCGTTTTTATTATTATTCGTTTTCTGTAAATTAAGAAAATGAAGCATTCAAATAAATGTCCAGCAGGTCGCGCAACACCCACACAAACGCGCGCGTGATCACTCTTAAATGTCAAGTGATTACTGCCAGGCTTCAAGATGGACAATATGCCTACAACTACTGCTTACATTTTTACTCGTACTTCATTATTATCCGAGGGCCGTTGGCCCTGCGAAAGACTGTTGTGGACGCATCCAAATCTCCTAACCCTCGTTCCCTGCTGAGCAGCGGCTCCCATTCGTGTGTTTCGAAGTGAGGGGGTTGATTAAACCTCAATGCAAGAATTATTTGGAAGAGGAGACAAATAAGCACACCCACACACACAAAGTTCAGACATTCAGATCTTCAGATTGTTTCAACACTTCACAAATATCTTATATAGAAAGTAATGTTGTTTGCAGGCAGGATGGAATACAAACAGGACCGGATATGAAAGTAATTTCACGGGCAGTTTGTTTCATAGCAACCGTAGACGCCAAACTGGTGCCTGGTGGCGGATCGAAGCCAATCGAAGGGACTGAAGAGTAAGCTTAACGCTCCAGCTCATAAATGTAGCTTTCTTTGTTTTTATGACATATTCGGTTTACACTATGGATGCATTGCTCGAGTCTCAAACAAGGCCGCTCTCCACTCTGTCTGTGTTCAGTTACATTCCACTGCGCAGAAAGGAAGAGAAACAGGTTACTTTCTTTAACAGTGACTCCAAGGTATTTTTTTATGATTACCTTTGACCACTACTGGTGACATAGGTTTAATACTCGCTAAGATGTGTTATGGGTTGTGCTAGTTATAGGCCTGAGAGGGCGTATTTACACCTGATGAAACAACCGTTATTTGGCTGCTGGGCGCATGATATTCTCACTATGCTCCGTCTTGTCTTCAGTTTCAGCTATGAAGACCCATGTTTTGCGTAATTATTAATATTTAATACTGTACTATATACAATTTTAATGCTATATATATTATTCCCGCAGGCGCCGGAGCTCTTTATGTATGACCGTATCGTCCACCAGACAGAAGGTTACGATAACAAAGTGCACCGGGATGACAGAGCGCACAACAAGGGCAGAGGCCTGGATGTTTATAAAGAGGTATGCTAGTGCCTTAACATCCAGCTGCTTGATTATATCCCAATTCATCTACAAACACTATCGACCATCCATTCCCAAAGACTTGGCACAGGATTTTAATTGAGCCGCTAAATACATTTGCAAAATGTTCGATTTTTTTCTTCTGTGGTACATCTTGTGTCCACAAGGGGGCGGGGCCCCCTTTACTTGAATGAAAATGCATCATCACGTCGCCATCCAGGTCAAGTCAACGTGCCGTTATATCTTCTCCATAGACCGCAGGAGCGCACTCACATGTAGGCCTAGGCAAAAAAATAATTTTTCATAACCAGAACCAACCAATGTACAACGAATGTCGCAATTAATCAGTGAAAGTGGTGAGTTCGTTGGCGCTATAGTGTTCGCCATTGAGAATTGATGCACGGCGTTTTCTGGGGAGTGGACGCAGCCATTGGACGCTCCGCAACACGGCCAAGTGAAGCACCTTCAGTTGATTATTACGGCAGTATTTCTCTGCCCAATGCAAAAGCTTACGGAACGCTCATAAATCTACACTCGGTGGGGGTGTTAAGCAAGGCATTCTCATTGAAATAACTTCACAACAAGCATGTGAAATGGGATTTATATTCTCACAAAAAAAGAAGCGCATGCTCACTTATCGCATTGATTCGCAGGTGTACAAGTAAAAATAATATAGACTATTGAATATTATATGTCGTTAAAACAAATTAACCTGCTTTTGGTATTAAATGTGCTGCCCTGATAATTATTATAAGATGAATCCAATATAAAAGGCTGCTATAGGCTAAATTATATTTGTTGTAGCCTACTAATAATGCTACACAAATTTTATATAATTTATAAAGAAAGTGATATTTAAAACGTGTAGGCCTACTGTTTTACTGAAGAACAAATGTGTATTTACACTCTATAATAAAGTTTTCAAAACCTGTTGGGTATACATTGTTTTACCGAGATAAAACTAATGTGAGCCTGTTAACTCACTTTAAAAGTTGGTCTCCAGAAAAAAAGTTTGGGAAACAATGCTCTCAAATGTATTAGTGAGAGTTGAATGTGACTGCCAGATGAAAACTAGCTCAGAGATATTAAAAGAGGAGGCTAAAATGTCTTATAGCCTGGTAGAGTCAAATGTCAATAAAAAGGCAGTGTTAAAGGAAAACCAAACCATAAAACAATTTGAGATGAGAAGTGTAGAAGTGTAAGTAATGTATACAGTAAAGTATGAAATGCATGTTTAAAAAATGTACGAAAAAATGTAAATATAGTTTGGAGGGCCATGTAGTACTACCACTTGGCCCTACCCCTCTATCAAACAAGAATCAGGACACACTACCCCTACGCGTTAACGCGGCAAAATGGAGGGGTAGGCTTAAGTGGTAGGGGCAAGGGGTGAATTGGAATTGGGCCCAAGAAGGGTGAATGTACCACAAACCCAATAAAAAGAGACCCTACTCTTGACACAGTTTGGCTCTGTCCCTTTCGATAGCTGCAATTAGCTGCAACTTAGCTGAACTTTAGTTCAGCCAAGTTGCTATACTCCACCAGCCACCAGATGCCCTCAGAGTTTCCTCCTTGCTTTCCAGATCCCGCCACTCCCATCTGCCCTGCAATGCTTAATTCCCTTCACTTGAGCTTCCATTTCAATCTCCCCACCTACACCTCAATCCCTCATCAGCCTCTCCCCATATATACCAGTTCAGTTCCTTTGTCAGATTGTTTTAGTTGTCATGTGCTTTTGTAAATGTTTATAATTTTTGTTTTTCCAAGTTGTTTTTTACCGTGCCAGTTCATGGAACTGTGGTTTGTGTTACCTTTTATTAAATACAAATTTCAGCTAATGTCTGCATTTGGGTCCTATCCCTTGTGTTCATGCTGCCCTGCTTATTTATGCTGCTTATCTATCTATGCTTATCTAGGGTTATCTATGTGCTACTTATGCTGGTCAGATGCTCTGCCGTTTCAAAGAACTAAGAGCTACTCAAATAGGTTGATGGAGCACAATAAAACAAACATTTGGGTTATTATATTTCCTGTCTTTGTCATGATGACAAAGCTGCCCTGCTAGCAGTTAACAGTACTTTGTAAAACATAATAATTAATTGAAAGTAATTCAATGCCTTCGGCTGAACCGAAGGCATTGTTACCACTAATGTTGAAGTAATAATTCACTCGTATACATCACATACCGAATGCACAGGCTTGTCATTTGTGTTACAAGGTAACAACACATTTGTTAAGACGTGTGTTCTGTCTGATAACAATTAAAGTAATTACAATTGTCAGGTAACACAGCACACTGGGACAATCTCTGGGTCACTGAAAGCATAATGGCATGACTGGAACCAACATTGACGTGCCCGGCGGGGTCAGTGATTACAGAACGGATCGTGGCTGGCCAACAGTGGGTGGTGACAGCTCCTGTAGGGAACACAGGAGTCTGGAGGAAAGACTAGGCTCTGTAATTGTGTTTTTCTTCTGTTCCATCAACAGTAAATTGGATTCCATAATGTGTGGATATGTAGGCCTCTCTCTGCTGGTGTATGTGCTAATGTACGGGTTATCTATGTGCTACTTATGCAGATGCTCTGCCGTTTCAAAGAAGTAAAGCTACTCAAATGGGCTGATGGAGCTCAATTAAACAACAATTTTGTTGTTGAATCATGTCAGCATAAAATGTATTAAATTCAAATTGTCATAGTTACCCCTGTCATTTTTTGTGTTGCATTATGGCAAACACATTGATGACTAATATTGAAACATTAAGGGTTAGAAGATATTAGCCTGTTTAAAAGGGCAACACTCACTATTGTATAATTTGAGACTGCTTCATATGCATGTTGTGTTAAAAGTCTCTAACATCTGTTTCCGCAAAAAACAACATTAGGACCATTGGTCGGGATTTGCGTTCTCCATTGGGAGATTTTGAAACATGATGTCAGTGGTCCAACTTCTCCACAAACGTTTTGAGGAAAACGTTGATTTCTTCACAACACATGTACGAAGCAGTACTCTCTTATATTAGGAAATAGCCAAGCGCGGCAGTCCCCCTGTAAGTCATCTGCTGAGCCGCTTTACCTCAACAAATGGATCAGCAGATGCAGAACACATGCAAAAATAACGGATCCTAACTATCTTCAGGAGGGACTTTGTATTTGTATATGTGTAATACCCCCCTGTTTGACTCCTTCCTTCTCTTCTCCTAGGAGAGGTCCCGAGTTGTGCCAGTGCGAATGTCCTCTGAGTACGGTCGTCGTCCACCACCTTCACTTTACCAGCCCGGGAAGCAGTTCGTCCACGTGTTACACATGAAGAAAGAATTCTTCCGGAAGAATGGAATCACCTGGAATGTTGCCGAGGGATACGGAGATGTGGTCCCGGTTTGAACAACAGTGACATACTGAGAGCTCTAAAAGTATTATGGTGTGTCAGTGTTGTGGTGTATTGACTGTTAGGGAAATAAGGGTTTCCGTTGGTGATATAAAATAAATTGTGTAGAAAAGCTCAGTATGACATCGTAGTTTTGTTTTTAAATAATTTCCATAATTTCCATTTAAACTTTACTGATTCAGAAATAGGTCAGTAGGTCAACAAAGCCTTTTAAATTGTATTGTAGTACAAATGTTTTACTTAGTTTGTATCAGGTAGTTCAATCTTTAATCCGTTTCTGGAAAGGAAAAGCAGGTAGGCCTAGAAAGCCAAAATGTGCATAAACGTGTGAGTTGACTAGCAGTTTTCCGTTGCCACACGCCACATAGGTGGCTTTACCGGGCTCCGACGACGACCAGGACACAGGTTGTTGTTGAAAAACGGTTTATTGCATGTATTTATTGCCATGTCAAATATCTCCTTGATGGCTGGTTGAATTGACTTTCCAATGCACCACAGGTGTGCAGCCTCACCCAGCCCCAGAGTCTTATCAGTCTGCCTTGGGCCAGGTGAGGCTGCTTAAACCGTCAACCACACACTCCACATTGACATCCTATTGTCTTTCATCACATCCCCTAAAACAAGTATTTATTTTGTTTGAAATATTGAAAAATAAAACCTTAAAGCACACATTTCCCATTTACTTAGGGTAGGCAATTTGGCCAGAGTAAACTAGATTTTGAAAGTATCCAACCGAAAAAATCTCACCCCTCCCTTCAGGCCTCCCTCCAAAGCCCCTCCCCCCAAAACAAGTGACTAGCTCTCTAGCTATAGCAATAGGTCTGCCTAGCCTTTTGAAGACTCCAGTCATGCACAATGAGTGCACGGGCAGAGTGGGTGCAGGTAGCCGGGTAGGTAGGTAGACAGACCGTGGACGTGCTTATCACAGGCCTATGACAGCCAGATACCCATTTCTTTTTCTTTATTTTGTCTGAGCATTTGATTTAAAGATTGATGTCAGGATGTAAAGAGAATTTCAACAAATATGACCAAAAATGATCTAAAATGTATTGCCTATCCTACCTTTAATCAAGTTAAAGACATTCGAAATAATAATGTTCAAAGTTCCATGATATTACATTTTTGGAAACTTTGTTTCTGGGAAATACTCAATGTATTTGCCAACTATGTATCAATAAGAGAAATGAGCTGAAAGAAAGTTGGGCGATGATCTAATCACAAAAGCTTAGTCAAAAAGTACAGAGCTTCAAGGATTCGTTACTGAACCAAGCCAAAAACCAATACCAAACTGCCTTTAGTTTCATCTAGCTTTAAAATCTATTCTACCTTTCTGTGCATTTTCTGCGAGGAACACAGTGAACTGTACTATATTATGTTCACATTATGTCACAAAATGATTTACATTGTAATGTACAGAAGTTTTAAAGGGAATAATTACAAATTCATGAAAATAATGTCATGTAATCAAATTGATTGAAATAGTACTTTGTGTCATTTGTGTTAAACTTGTTTTCATGAGACTTGAACAAAGACACAAACTGAAAATGGCAACATATTTACAAATATTTAATGCATTACAAAACGACGGCAGTGAAAATGTACAAACATTGCAGTTGCTGTTGGTCTCTCCTGCTAAACTCCCATCTCCACAGCTAGAATTACTACTATTCACCCACCACACTGGATAATGCTGGCATTGAATGCTAAACATTGAATATTGCGTTGCCTATTTAGAGGAAAATCAAACATGACGGGGCCACAGCGCCACCCACACTGCACTTAACAATGCTAGAACAGTGAGGCTCTGAAGCGCTTCAGGTATGTCCAAAGAGCTCCACGCCCTTCTCACACTACTTCAGTACAGGTGGTGTGATGGAATGGTCACCACACCATGCACACACACACACACCACGTCAAAAGCAAAGCAATGTCCTCCAGGCAGGTCAACTGGCCTGTGATTCCTCTTTGCTTCAGCTTTTTAGTTTTTCAGCTAAAAATGGATGATCTAAAATAGTTTGTCTACCCACTGTACCATTGAGTACAATCTTTGCAAATGCTAAAAATCACCTGTGCGTTTGTGTGTTTGTGAGTGAGCAATGACGCTTTTTAAGTGTGCCAACAAGTATCTGGTGTATGTGTGAGTGTGTGTATGTGTGTGTGTGTGTGTTGTTTGTTCGTATGTGTGTGTGTGTGTGAGTGAGTGCGGGAGTGAGTGTGTGTTTATATGTGTGTGTGTGAGTGAGTGTGTATGAAGTGTTCAAGGCATTATGGTTCCTTGTGACAGTGAGCGGCTCATCTCGGTGTGAACAAAGTAGGTCTTCAGCTCGCCCTTCCCCTTCACGTTGATGATGCCCCGACACGAGCACATGTAGCCCAGCGCCACCAGGACCTGACTCGTCTCCTCAGTCACCTGTCGTTTGGGGTCACCATGACGACCGTGAGTGGGATCAAGTAACCCAGGTGACCCAGGGACAAAAAGAGGGGACAAGTTAGGCCTGATCCAGTCCAGGACTACCACTGCTGGGATTAGGTCTTGTGTGTGAGGTGTTCCACCCACCTGGATCTTCCCCAGCACCCCGGTGGTCTCCATCCTGCTGGCGACGTTCACACTGTTCCCCCAGATGTCGTACTGCGGTTTCTGGGCCCCGATGACCCCAGCGATCACCGGCCCGTGGTTGATCCCTACCAGAGAGGAAACAACTGGACCTGTAAATGACAATGTAACAGACCATGTCAAATGAAAGCAAAAAGTATAAACTTTCAATTCTTACCGACTCGGAGACGAAAGTCGTTGAACGAGTGTCTGTTGATGAGTTCCAGCTTTCCAACCAGGGCAAAGGCAAACTCCACCATAGTACCTATGTGTGTGTACTGGCGCTCATGTTCCTGATCGGAAACAAAACAACAGCAACGTGTACATTTGTTTACTTGAAAGAGAAATAAAAACATGCAAATATATCAATGTACAGTTGAAAATGTAATCTAGCATGTGTGTTGTATATGGTTATTATTAATCTAGTCCACGTATAAATCCACGTATTCTACCGCTTGTTTATGTGGTATAAATGACACTTCGCTCAACGACAGACGGAAGACATTCTCCCAGGTTTTGTTGCAAAAAAAAAGGTTTTGTTAGCTGTTCTTGCTGCCGTTAAAACAATTAACTTGCTTTCAGAAATCGCCAGACGTTTGGTAGTTCGGCGAGATCTCTGATTGTCTGGTAATGGGAGACTAGAGGTATATAAGCCTGCACCTCGTGTAGATGGTATTTGCATATACATTACGTCCCTCTGGCGCGCCGCTGTTGCAGTTGTGTAATATTGCACCATGTTTATGTGTGTGGAATACGAGTTAAGCTTAAGCTAATATTTTATTACCCATTTATGTTTATATGGCACTAATGTGATATTGCTTGAGTACTGAAGCCTGGTGTGTGTTTAAATATAGTAACACAAATAATTATTTGTATATTTCTTGTTCTGGCTTACAGAAACCATTCATTCATCATTCACTCTTTATTCATTTATTCAGTCGTTATTCAAGCATATATTTGAACATTATCCTGAAGATACATCTGTATTGATGCCAATCATTCAACTTTATATAAACAACAAGAACTGTTCCCTGTCTACTCTCTGACCGGAGTTGCAGTACTGGATAAAGTAGTCCCAGCATTATTCATCACAAACTCATTATCTTCAATAATGTCTGTCTGTCTGTCTGTGTGTGTGTGTGTGTGTGTGTGTGTGTGTGTGTGTGTGTGTGTGTGTGTGTGTGTGTGTGTGTGTGTGTGTGTGTGTGTTTGTGC